>JACEII010000003.1:2951817-3017129 GCA_014332785.1 Antheraea mylitta
AATGTAGTGCCCACTTTGTTGGTGATAAACATTTTTACTTGTGATGTAATTATGATTGTGATAATGTAGTGCCCACTTTGTTGGTGATAAACATTTTTACTTGTGATGTAATTATGATTGTGATTCCGTTACTACTCAATGCTATGTATATTTATAAGAATTCATGATCTTTGTTGGTAATATGACCAATAAACATTACTTGAAGATTTAAATTATTTTCTATTATAAAAAAAAATACTTCTTGTGACTTAAACATAAAAGCATATGTCTAATATGCTGTCAATGACTTTTTTGTAGGCATTTCAAGCTCTACAATGTTTCTATAGAACTGAATCTTATATCTTTCATTGTAAAGGCAATTCATAAGAAATGTTTTCATTTGACAATTTTTTCTCCTACTTGCTTTGCAAATCCGACTACCACAATAAAGTCTTTTCGTTTTTCGGGTTAATATATAGCCTGTGACACTCACAAATAATGTGGCTTTCTATTGGCAAGAGAATTTTGAAAATTGGTTTAGTAGATCCATATATTATTAGGATATTAATCTCTGTTGTTCACTGTTGTTTTTCCTATCTGCTTAGAGAAATTTCTCTTAAAGTCGACTTGGAAAACTAATAACTTAAAATTACTATGGAAAATTTTGATTTTCAATAATTAATGCTTATACAAATCAGAATATTTTGAATAGTATATTCTAATATTGAACTTCCGATGTTTGCTTTCATTGTTTCAAGATAAGTATGACTAGTATTCTGATTTTACTGTGTAGAGACAGTTTTACTAGTAATTTTACAATCTAAAGATCCTTACCACAGTATAAATATAAGAGACAGTACGGATATTATGAACAAACATTCGAAAACAGCACACTCAAGCAAACATGCACATCGATGAGAGGTTTTAAATGGAATTCTATGGACAGGACAGCGAAAACCACCTAGGGGTCTCATCAATTCACATGTTTGTGTGTGTGCCGGCGCGAACGTTTATAGGTAGTTTCCATACTGCTGTTATATGTACTGTGTCCTTAGGAAGTTCATTTTATTACTAATTAACTGTTACCTGCTTTGCTGTGCGTTTGAATAAACTTTTAATTAAAAAGTGGTAAAGAGCCAGCGGGAATTTAAAAATGTAGTACATGCCTATACTATTTACTAGTTTACTATTTACCATTTACTAGTTTTCACACTATTGAACTTTAATATAATCGTATTTTCATTTATATGTACAGATTACTCTTAATTATAATTTAGATTTCTTTGTTGAATTTAACTCAACCTTCTTATACATATATTCCCTGTTTGCAGGTGTGCTTAGGTTATAACTTTTAAAAAATCTTTCAATTTATTGATAACTAGATGCTTAGTTAATATTTACTTATCTATTTCTAGACACAGAAGAAGCCAGTGAAACTGACATACCAAATGATAATGAGCCCTTAGAAGTCAAAGAACAGTAAGTATATATTATTATCTCCTTGCTATTTATATGTTATATACCATATAAAATAAACACATATTTTTTTGATGTGAAACATCGACAGGCGATGGTAAATCTGACCTAGCGACGCAAAATACGAATCTTGCACTATAAACGAAATCTCGAAAACATTTGCAACCCTATCTGTATAATCATAAGATTCAAATTGTTTTGTCGGCCACTTTTTCTATGAGTGTTACGCGGTATGCGTCGATAATCTAGCCGTCTTTGCCGCCTAACACACCAACACACCAGGCCTGTGCCTAGTTGAATTTTGTATTTAATAAAAATGAATGTTTATGTAATAAAATAATAAACAGTCATTATTTTATGAAAAAATTGTAATGCTTTATCTTTTCATTATGCTATAGCAGATTCCATTCGTATTCTGTTTTTTTTTTTTTATACAAAACAATTTCAATATTTCACAGATGTCAGCCGTCCAGTGATGGCTTAATTTTTTTTTATATTGGTTTTTTTAAACAACCTCTAACAACAAAAGTGAATTTCAATGTACAATTTTAATTGCAGAATGTATCAGGACAAATTGGCGAATCTAAAGAAGCAATTACAACAGGTAGAGGACGGTATTCATCCAGAGTATTTGCGGAGAGTGAAAAGGCTAGAACACCAGCTACATGAGAGGCTACGATTGAATAGGATACACAAGTAAGTTAGTCTATTTTAATTAATAACATATATTTAATAATTATTTGGTAAGTCTACAGTTTTAATTGTTAGAATTAAGCAGTAAATATTACTTTAAAGAGTTGAAAAGAAATAATTGAAAATTCACATCATTACACATCATTAGAATAAGATTGCTTATTTGACTAAAATTACTTTTTTGTAATGGAGAACTACATTGAATTTAGAATGTACTGTAGTTTGACACTATGTATATTTAAATGCAGTTAATTTTTCTATGGCTGTATGGAATCCTGTCCTGTGTTGCCTATATAATATCGAGACATTTAACATGTAAAGGAAGTAAAAATATTGTTTATTGTCACACAATAAAAACAACATACAGATGGGGAGGTCACAGATCAGAACTGTTTTCATTCAGGCTACCATATCATATTTAGAATTCTATTAAAACTCAGCTAGTTGGGGCATTTCACGTGAAGCGGACAATGAAAAAAGGTGGGTTTCTGAAATTCATTCATATTCAGCCTAATTGAACTTCTAGTAGGTAATGTAAATGCATAATGTTTTTACCACGTTTATTGTTAAATTATGGGCTTCTAAAGAACAGTCACATCTGAAATTCAGATTTTTTGGAAGTAGTTTTTCGAATTGAACAAATTTACAATAAAATATTAAACGTGGCGATTTATATAGAAGAATAATTGCTCTTTTTGAAAATAAAATAAAACTTGAAAAAAACTTTTTTTCATGTTCAAAACCGGAAGTAAATTTTTCGAAATGAAATTTGAGTAACTTGGCATTTTTTTTTTTTTTACTTCAAAACGCAGCAAAGTGACTGCACTATGCCTGATGGTAAGCATAGTACAATCCAAAAACAGTGGCGACCACCGAGAGACAGATCATCCATCGTCGGTCGCCGCTGTCATGCCGACCATAATGACGAAAGTCACCCGGTACTGGATATGCACAGGCTGATCCCGAAACGCGACGCTCAAAAGCGAGTCACTATGACGAGCGTTTCGCGATGTATATGGTGGTTGCGACCCAGTCGGGCTGTAGAACCCTACAACACCACAGAACCCCTGTTCTTTAGAAGCCCATAACTTGACAAATACATGTGATATAAAAAAAATTACGCATTTACATTCATACCTACTAGAAGTCCAATTAGGCTGAATATAAACGAATCTCAGAAACCCACCTTTTTTTCGTTGTCCGCTTCACATGAAATGCTTTTTTTTTCGAAATGACTACGCTATTGACCCAGCAAGGTCTTAACAGCTTCACCGGACTACCCCACATGAAATGCCCCTGTTGTCAAACGGTTTAGTGCAAATTTTCTTAAAATTTATGAATGACAATTATAATGTAAATTTGCATATATTAGTTAAAATATAACTTCTTAGACTATATATATCAATAACATATCTTTTTTTTCACAGAGATCACATGTATGATGTGGTTGAGAGAGAATATATATCAGAGAAGAAGGCAGCTGCAAAAGAATTTGAAGAGAAAAAAGTGGAGTTAAGGGAAAACTTGCTCAATGATTTTGAAGATAAGAGAAAAATGATAGAGAGTGAAAGGCACAGTATGGAACTCAATGGAGATTGTACGGAGGTCAGTTGTTTTATTATTTATTTTATTATAGAATATTATTCATTTGACAACTAATTCATAGTTTCGGCAATATGTTTTCTACATTTTTTTTTTATTTTTGTAGTTCTATATAATTTTGTAATGAAATATATAATGTAGTTTTAAATACCATTCTCTAGTTTTTTTAGCAAATAGTTTACAGGAAAAAGGATAATGAATGCTTCAGAATATGATTTATTTTGAAGATAAGTCATAAGATATAAAGCACTTTGAGAGACTTTAAACATTGCACCTAAACTCAGAGCAATAATTTTCAGATCATTTAATAATTATGCTGTGCGAGATTCTAATAAAGTCCCAATGAAAGTTTTTAAATGAATAGTGCTAAGTACTACATTAAGATCCTAGAATATATTACTTATTTGTTCGACAGCTAGCAGCTTTTAATTTCAAAATAGATCATTATGTGAAAGATAGTGGTTTCTAGTGGCAACAGTTCTTTGTGTACATCAATAAAAAAAGTTTAACACAATTTAGAATACAGCTGGCTCTTCTCCATTATTGGAATCTTGTTGTAAATTTCTGGTAGTGTTTTGACATTGAAGAGTGACTTCTTCAGGTCATCAGGTCTTTGATTATATCAGGTACTATTTGGGTTAATTTTGTTATAAATTACAATATACAATGAGATGACGCCTTAAGTATGCCAAGTACGCCAAATGTAAAGTTGAAATTAAATAAAAAATACTCAATTTAGACCCTAGGAAATCGCTTATAGACGTCAAAACGCTTCCACTTTAGAAATTAACTCTAACATCCAAAAGAACCAAGAGAGTTGTTCGGATTTATCTTTTTGACATGCACATTTTTATCATATGTTAAAGTTATAATCCTTACAGCGGATCTACAGAGAGGGCTGTATTTCAGACATTACTATAGTTCACATATTGATCCACACTATAATAACCTTTTGATATATATAGATATAGTCCTGTAAATTGGTAATATGTTTTGTGACTTTGTTGTAAAACTTAACACTATCCCCTAAAAAACTGTTACTGGCTTTACTGAGCTGGAAACATGGGACTCCACTGATTTTACTATATCTGAAATATGGGATAACCAATTTGTCATAGTTTTTATTATTTAGATTATGGTGATCTTTTATGTAATTCAGCTTTTCATTGTTTTTGTCAACATACATTTTTTTCACTTTATTTCTGCAGACTTTTGCTCCGCACCTTTCTTCTGCTTTCGTTTATATTATTTGTTTTATCAAAAACGTTTTAAATCTTATCGACTACTGTTATCACCTTACTTAATTACATATTAAACATCAGATCTTTAATTGAGATTACTGTCTTTATGGTAGCTTCAATTTTATATTTTATAGCCATTTTTTGGAATATACTGGGAGGGTAGAGTACGATTCCCATCAATTGTGTTATTGCAGGTGAAGCCGGTGATGAAGCGAATATTAAGACGGAGAGCGAACGAACCGGCGCCGGCGCCCGAGAAGAGAAGGAAGCCGCTGACGACGACGCTCACGTTCCAGTTGGAGGAGAGAGAGATAGAGGCGGACCTGCGCGCCATCTCCCGCAGCTCCCCGCCGCCGCCGCCGCCCGCACCGCCTGCACCGCCTGCACCGCCCGCTCCCGTGCACCCGCCGCGGCATCACACCACGCACAACTCGACACATCCCAGGAAGCATTTAAATTCCACTAGTAATTGTAAGTTTTTTTTTTCATTTTTGGCAACCAATCGTCTAATACAGTGGTTGATGACTCTACTACAGTGTTTAGTGCAGACACGGAATATTATCTACTAGCCTCTGCCTACGTGGAATAGTTACTTTGGGCTAACAATAACATGCAGCGGAAGCTCTCAAGAGGAAAAACCCCGATTTTCAAACATTCTGCATTGCTGCTCCGCTCCTATTGGTCTTAGCGTAATGATATATAGCTTATAACGATCCTCGATAAATGATATGCTATATAACATTGAAAGAATTATTCAAATCGGACCAGTAGTTCTTGAGATTACCCCCTACAGCATCACAATGTCACAAATTCACAAACTTTACCTCTTTATAATATTAGTATAGATTATCTTACCTTGTGAGATACGAATACACACGAAAACAGAAAAGAAGCACATTTTTATAAAGCAGTGAGAGCATAGCTAATCAGTAACAAAAAAAAAAAAACATATTGAAGCAAAGGCAAACTCGGGTGGGTACTTTTACTCCTAATTATTTTGAGAAAAACGTATCTATTAAAGCAAAGTTTAAGTTAAAAAAAGGCTCTTTGAATAAATTTTAGCTTTGTATTTTAATATATTTCACTCATTCGGATGGATGATTATTACTGCCATTATTGAGTAAGTAATGACATTTAAAGTCTCTTAATAGTACAAATAAATTTTGACCGCATCACAATATACAAAAAAAATTTTTGACGCCCGTGTTAAAATTCCTCTATCCCATAGTATCACAGTAGGTGGAGAATTAATAATATTTGGTAAGTTATTCAATTCTATAAAGTGAAAAAACCCCATGTTAAATGTTGGGCATAAGTAATCGTCATTTAGGCATAATTAAACGGCTTCGGAAATTTATTTTGTAAACGTTTATACGCTATAAACTAACAATTCAAACCAGATTTGATAACTAAGTAAAAAAATCCAGTTTGGTAAATAACGGACATGGACATGGAGTGGAGCTGAATAAACCCGATTCAGTGACACCCTACTCGAAACTGACGGTTCAGTTTTCTTCACGTATCAATTATTTCGTACATCCTTTAAAATTTAACATTGAAATGTGGTCGTCAGGTTTTTAATCTTGTATAGATTAAAAGATATAAATTTAATTTAGAATTAAGTCAAAAATGTCGATTCCTTTACATTGTCTTGCAAATTCGCACTATACTTATATATTTAGGGGTGTAAAGGGTTTTGAATAACATCTTAAGACTTGAGACACCCAAGCCAACCTCACCTGCACGTGGTGCACCCTGCTGAATAACGAACGAGGCAATGGCGAGAGCGGGGTGGTAGGGTTTTACAGCCCGACTGGGTCGCAACCACCATGCATATGGCGAAAAAGCCCCTCATAGTGACTCGCTTCTGCGCGTCGTGTTTCGGGATCACACTGTGCATATCCAGTACCGGGCGACTTTCGTCATTATGGCCGGCATGACAGCGGCGACCGGCGATGGATAATCTGTTTCTCGGAGGTTGTCGATGTTTTTGAATTGTACTATGCTTAACATCAGGCTTAGGGCAGTCACTTTGTCGTGCTTCTATAAAAAAAAAAATACCTCTTACCTCACTTCTGCCCCAAATGGTATTTATTCCTTATAAAAATTGTACTTAGATCAGGATAGTGAAATGTATTGATATTGTTATAGGTGATTCACCAGTCCGAGAAAACAGTGAGGTGACGGACACACGGGTCGAAGACGGCAAGCTGTTGTACGACAGGCGGTGGTACCACCGAGGCCAGAGCGTCTATGTGGAGGGCAGGGAGCTGGCGAGGTTCCCCGGACAGATACATGCCATCACGGACGAGGCGGTACGTTGCTCTTAAAGCTTTACTACCTACGAACTCTCAGACAACATCTGTCACTAAACACGCATTCGTGTTTGGGGCCATTCAAGTACTATATAAACAGAATTTTTGTAAATGCCTGCCCCTCTCCCCCTGGTCAGTAAAAGTAAGCAAAATTCTTACCCTCTTCCCATTCTCTTGCTTATGTAAACATTTATACGTAAAGACTAAATTTTACAGTTAATCTGAAAAAGTAAATTAAAAAATATTGTTGATGTAATCTCCACTCAGTCCCCCCAACTCCTTTGTCATGAAAAATTAGCAAGAACTCTTGCAACCCTTTAGTGCTTGCGTAAAACTAGAATGACCCACTTTTCTAACGAATACACTTTATAGTTAGACCCCACATTTAGTCTAATCTTATTTTTTCCTTCGAACATCCTAGGTACATACTTGAGAATAATAAACAGGTTATGTAAGACCGGACCAACTACAAACCTGAGGATCTCTCTTCGTATTATTGGAATTATCGCTTGGGATGCGGGATTCGATCTCGCCTTCTTTCGCAACCTCAAAAGACGTATCTTTCCAAAGTGGTTGTCAAACTGAAATATTTCGCCCCTCACCTTTCAATTATTTGGATTTCTTCACTAATTTTTACTAGGTCTTATTACTTGATAATATTTAGGACGATTTTTTTTTCGGTAATTTCTGAACGTGGTTTTATTCTTCGGTACTTTTAGTGAGGTTTTATTCCTCGGTATTATTAAGTTAGTTTTCATTTCTCGGTAAATTTTAACGAAGTTATAATTATCGGTATTTGAAGTGATTTTTTACTGCTCGGTATTATTAAATTAGTTATTATGCCTCGGTAATTTTTTTTATCAAGGATCTCTTCATCGGTAATCTTTAAGGAGGATTTCTTCCTCGGTAATTTTTTAGAGAGGTTTTCTTCCTCGCCGCCCAGACGATGGAGCCCATGCCCTCGGTCCCAGTTGTCGGAGCAGTGGTTCGCACTCCTGCACTGGGATAACGAGTTTCGTCGGGGGAAAGGAGTACGAGTTCCTCCCCGCTTGCGCGGTGGCAGGGTGAGTGCGCTCCGAGCTCACCTTTGCTCCATGCTCCATGCTCCATCCTCTGTTCCCATTCATAATCAGAGGGATACGAAAAGGAACACGTCCATATGGGAATTTGGTTAAATACTAAACCATATATTACACAACTAGGAATGCGATAAAATGTCAAAATAAATCGATAACAATCTAGAAATATAATATGAAATCGATGAAATAAATTTCATAATTAACATTTTTTAAAATAAATTAGTCTTCACAAAGGGGCAGTCGTGTAAATGTTCTCTTGTGTTCAATAATTTACACATACTATTTTCTATTGCGATCGGTCCAACAGTACACAAAGTGGCGAGTTATAATCTGGGCAGAATAAAACCGCCTCTATTAAAAATACTCAAGTATGTCAACTTTTATGGTTATCTCGTTAAACTGTATTGGAGTGCGTCGATATATACCAACATTAATTTTAGAAACGAGGGTTCTTAGGGCGGCTTGCGGTGGAAGTTAATTCGTAGAAATCGTCACGTAAAGAAAAAATGTTATACTCTGCTCTCTCACTTCCTCTATGAGACTTTGTTTCTCTATTTATTGGATTGTAACTAACACTGTAGCATTAAATAGAATAAAGGTTAGAGGTGGAAAGGATACAATTAAAAAAAAACTGACAATTTTTTTTTGTCACATATATGAAGTTCATAGATTGAATTCATAAATTTTGCCATTCTGTAAAAACAATAAAACGTAACAGCTTATATACACTAAAATTGAGACAGCGCCATCTATTCTGTTGTGGCATAAATAGTTGTATAACCTCAACACTGAGTGCTTCATTAAACCTTTTTTTTTTGCATTTTTTTGTATTATTATAATTCACTATTCTAATTTTTAACAAATGACTATTCTTCTTGAAGTATTAATTTACACTTTTTGTATTGATTCATAATTTAATGTTATTTGCATTGAACAATTTATAGAAATTAAACATTATAGAGAGAGAGAGAGAGAGTCGCATGGAGTGACATAACGCTTTTTCCTTACATGACGAAATATACAGAAACATTTGCAATCTAGACCTCCAAATCGAATCACATTCGGAATTGAAGAAAAAGTGTAAGGAACAGAGTTTCTGACGGGGTCTTCTGACCGCATCATTTTTTTAATTTATAGGTTTTTTAATTTAATTTAAAATATTCGCTTTGATTTCAGATATGGGTGAAGAAGACAAATCTCGACAGGATTAAGATCTACATATCGCAGTTAGCGCGGGGTAAAATGACGTTAAAGAGACGCGCCTCGTAATTATCGATAATCGATAACTCGTGTAAATAGTTGAAATTATTTTTGTTACTGTGAGTACAGAGTACGAGTGAAGACGCGTGTGCGGGCTAGTTCCGACGCTAGATTATTATGTATATTTGTTATGCATTTTTTTACTTTACACTTTCCTGATATCTAGTGGACCGGGGGATTATCGTGATATAAGAATGAATTAATTAATGATTTTATTTATGGCCTTATTGACCCATTTTATTAGACTTTAATTTTTGGTCATTTAAGAGGAAATGCGGACAATTATTACTATTTAGTAAAAAAGTATTCCTATATTTTTTATCTACATAGTTGGAAATTGGTAAATGTTGTTACATACTATCTGTATCTACCATTGCCATCCTATTTAAATTGTCATAACTTAAATATCTTAAGAAATAGGAGACTTCTGAAATGACTGAAATTATAGCGAATGAGATAATGAGAAATTATATCGCCGTTTTCAGACACATAAGAAACAAATTTGATGAATAAAATGTATCAAAGAAAATTATAGAGTCAAAGTTGTCTTATGTTATTTTTTGGAAATAAAAAATATATAATTGCGTATATTTTATACAAATGTAGACAGTGAACTGCATTTGTCTCTCTCGCACGCTCGTCTGTTGTTTGAGCAAAGTGCGACAGCAATATAATCTTATTAAAATCTATAGTTTGTTTATTGCAGACCGCACTTCTTACGTTTTTATTTCTTGACTTCCTTATTTTTTGGTTTTTTGTTTACCTTACCTCTCGTAAGCGTCATAAGTGCGAGCGAGATAGCTTTATCGATTTTATCCTTTTGCCAAGAATAGCGTTGAATGGTATAATGCATGTGTACTTACTCGCTGTGTATTATTGCAGGGATGGTAGGATGTATGTAATGAATTAGATTGCTACCGCCATAAACATGAGAAACTAGTCACAGTGACTTTATTTTGTGGCGTTTCGAGACCGGTCAGTTTATGTCAAGCTCTTTATAGATTTTGCAGGCCGGCATGACAGCGGCGACCAGTGATGAATTATAGTTTTGTTAATGGTCGCCGTTGTTATTTACAGATCTCGTCAATTTTTTTGGTCGTTTTGAATATAACCTTTTTCTTAATACAAAATGAAGTAAATATGTTATAGGGATCTAATATTAGCATTTATTTATCCTTAACTTGTCTCGATGTTATACATAAATTATAATATGGATTTATATCTAAATTTGTGTTCCGCGCATCTATATTTAGAGAGGTTAGAAAAATTGGCAGTGACTTTACTTTTTTGCCAAAAAAAATCTATTTTAGTTTTTTTATCTACACTACTGGCTCTCTATTTTCATACTAAAATCTACTACTTTGTAGAATTCTAATCATATTCCAGTAATTGTTTTTTTTTTCAATGTATTTCCACGTATTTTTGTGATAATTATACTGATGTATTTATATATTGCATTGCATATGCAAGTGTATGCAAATAATTGTTTCACCAATTATAATTAATAACTGAGTTTGGAAATTATTATTGGCTCATTAAGGAATTTGAGCGGACTGTATTTTATTTACTACATATTTACTATACAGTCACGTTAATCGAACGATAGAACTCTTTTGATCCAATAGAGCCAAAGGACAATCTTGAGTTGGTTAACTAATTCCTGAGAAGAGCATCAGACACTTTACAGCTTAGGCAACATTCCATCTCTACCTGCTCTATACACCCATTAAAATTATCACAGTTTGGAGGTCTATTATATATAATACAAGCTGTGCCCGCGACTCCGTCTGCGTGGAATCGAATGTAATAAAAAACAGGGACAACTAAAAGCATCTGAATGTACTCAGTCCATTTATTTTGGACTTAAGTCGCGTCGTCATTAAAATTACAATAACATGTAATAGAACAAACCGATTTTAATGAAACTAGGACCAATGTTACTTGATGTTATTCTTTATGTTATTCTAGAACGCTGTAGTTTAGCAGTGATGTGTGTTTAAACAGATGTTTCTCAAAATGATTGTAATGTATTTTTTATTTATTTCTAGACTCCTGCAACAGATTTTTTCACAAAAATCGAAAAAATATAGAAACGTTACATTTACATTCTTATATGTATAGATGATTTTATCGATAATTTTATCGACTATTGACATGTACTAATAACTACGTATAATAATCGATAATACGAAGTCCCAACGGTCCACGACGTCGGTTCATCTCGAAATGCAGTATTTCTATTGTAAATATAATGTATAATACTGATCAAATGCGTTAATGATATTTTGAAAGTCGTTTTTATTAATTATAAATATTGTGATCATTTTGTAAATGTTTGAGAATTGTGACAATTTGTAAATATTATTGTGAAGTTTATACGAATGTAAATAATATTGAGACGAGATCTTGAATTATATATATTATAAGAGAATTTTTGTGGTTTTATTTGTTGGAGTGCAGGCTTCTTTAGCCCTTTTGGGATTTGGAAATCGATGAAACGAAAAAGCAACATTAAAAAAAGACAAAAGTATGATGTAACGTACGAGAGAATGAGATGGAAGACATTATACAGTGTATTTTATTCTTATTGTATATTGAACGACATAAAACGTACGTGTGCGCGCGTTTGAGTATTATGAAGACCTGGGAAAAGGCGTAATAAACCGCGTGTTGTATTGTTTATATGGATATTGTATAATTTTTTGAAGGTTTCACTTCTACTGTGTGTGAACTGTATATAGATATATCAACGTTCAATTGATTTTAGGTAAGAGGATAAGTTAACAAGCTAAGCCTAAAATCCGAGTTAGGAAGTCACAAAAATACCAGAATCCTTTATTATATTGTCCACGGTTGCTACCGTTTTTCGTAGTATGTTTCGTATGGAACTAAGCTCGACTTAGATCATAAATGTATATATAACATAAAAACCGTTTCGAGAATTTTGATATTCTAATATAAACTCTAAAGGGCGTTCAAGTATTTTTCTAAGTAATCTTTCAGAGATTTGAAAACCCACGACCGTTTAGTCCGGTGAAGCTGTTAAGACCTTCTTAGATCAACAGCGTAGTCAGTTCAAGAAAAAAAAGCTACGACCGTTTTATCTAAATTGATATAAATTGTGAGTTCGAATGTAGAAGGTAACATCATGTGGTATCTTTGGAACCACTGACCCGATTCTGAAATTTTGCAGTAATAGGAAGCTATATAATCTCTTTTATCTACTTTATTGTTATACAATTTTATACTGGCACTAGCTATTACCCGCGGCTTTGCACGCGTTTTTTTTATATATTTAATTAATTTAAAATTGAGATCACACATCTAGTGTAAATTACAATAATACTCTCAAAAATATTTGTAAGTATCACACGCACATCATCTACTGTAACAGGTAACGTGTACATTATATGTGTGAATAATAATAGTGTATCGAATGGGATGGGATTTATCATCAGTCACATAACTGGAACTTTAAACTACTATATAGCACACTCAGTGCTCACTTACATTATATAAGAAGGTAATGAAAACATTAAGCTAAACATTATCAAACAATATGTGTTAAATCTTTTATTATATAGATATAATATGTCCAAAAAGTATTTATTTTAATATTACATACACACACTTTATTTTTATAATACGTAATATATCACAAATCTAAAATTGGGAACAAAACTAACGTAGAATAAACGTTTTGAGGAGTTTTTAATAATGTAAAGTAGTCAATTCTTATATTGATAATTCTGAGTTGTTAGATAAACACTACATCGGTCGAAACTAATAGCTCGTTTGAATAGGTACATAAGAATCTTCGGTTCAAGGTAAAAGAGGTGATTGATATAGCGTTCGTTTTTTGCTTAGCGACATAATAATGATTCGAGTTGTTTAGCATGTTGTGTTAAAACTGACAAGTAGCGTCTACATATTTTTTTGCTAATTTATAGGTAACGTTTAATTTGTTCTCTTCTCAAGCTTGTTTTACAAATTGTATTATAAATTTTATTCATGTTTAAATCATTAAATTTTATCGTGTCAAAGGAACTGTATTTCTATGACTTTCGAACAGCTATACTCAACCTGCGACCCACCGGATCTTTGTCGTTGTCCCACCCGATTATACTCTATTTTCAATTATTTTAAATTTCGTGCCCATCAGAAAAACTGAGCACGCTGAGTAAATTGAATAGATCTCAGATACCCAACCCCAATACGTTCCTTATGATATAAGGGTTATATCAAGCTTGTTTTATTGGACAACCATTTTTCACTACATTAATATGTTGTTAATTTGAAATTCTTCTTCTTCTTCCTATCGTTTTCGCGGCTTGGTGCCAGGGCCCGCTTATGTTGTTAATTTGAAATTACGTTTTAGAAATAATATTTCTATTTAATACCTACGAGTGACACGTGTTTGTATCCCGTTTAAGAAAAAGGTTGAGCACCACTGCCAAATTGGCTGAAACATCTGAAACAAATGAATTGATGACTTTGTCACAAAAAAAGCATTTATTTATTAAAATATAATTTCGTTTTTATTTAGTATTCTATTATTACGCTCTCTGAACCAGTCTGGGCTTCTTTAAAACAAATTTTACTTATAAATATTTTAGCTGTGTATATTTGGAATACAAATAATTATTACCGGTTTTCGAGCATCTAGCACTTAAATAACATGCGATTAGTTTTATAAATACGAGTTAAGTGCTTACGTACTGATTTGCTGGAAGCTTTGTTCGTGATAATATACATTTACCTTTATTTGATGTGTCCTTCGGAAACAGTATTTTAGGTATGAATGAGAGGTATGTAAGATCGTTTTCCATTGTCCCGGTTGCATTATTAATTTATTCAAGCTTAACGTACTTTCTCACTATTAAGTTTGTATGGTAACTGTTGCGCTTCTAAGTGTCGTAGCATTGCGTTAAATAACCCTTTTCAAAGCAGCATCGCAGAAGTTATAAGGTTATTAAAAAACATGAACCAATTGTTAGTTAAAATGTTTGAACTAACCCTGAAATATTCGCGGATGTTATACGGAATTTGCATCACAGTCGTTTGAATGGTAAAAGAATATTATTATTTCTGTACATAGGGCCCGTTCAAGTATTATGTTAGAAGATTTTTTGTAATTTCTGACCGCCCCCTCGCCCTGGACAGCAAAAGTAAGCAATGCTCTTACCCCCCCCCCCTCCATTTTTACGTAAATATTTACCTAATTCTGTTTCGGTTTAATAAAGAAATATTGCTGACGTAATCACTTGCCGTACTCCCCGCCCCTATGTCGTCAGAAATAAGCAAATCATGGACCCCCTAATCCCCATAAGTGATTACGTTATACTAGAATGACTCCTCATACCTATAACCTGTAGATACATTTCAGTTAAATATACCCTTGTGCTACTTTTCGGCTCCATTATTTAACACATTTTTTTAACTTTACTTTTGGCAATCAATTTATCAGATTATTACTGCCATTGTCGCGTATTCAATAATATTACAAGCGTCGTGCGATCACTTTAATATTAAGCGTCTTGGGAATCAATACTCTAACAAGATGGTGGATCCCTTGTTAGAACCTTCCAGGGAGTTTTTGTTGCATCTCAGAGTTTCATGCTTCGTGGTATTAGCTTCCATTCACTTCACTTGTGCACAATAAACTAACTATATTACATAAAACACCACCAAATTTATAAAATATTGAGTCAAATAACACAAGATTATAAATATAAGACCCACTACATGACAGACTAAAATCCCGCCATAAACTCCTTAATACATTTCATTACATTAAATAATCGTACTTTCTCTAAAGAAATACAAATAAAAATTATTTTAAATTTCATCAAACATAAGATCTGTCCTAGATTATAATAAGCTTATTTGTACAATAACAATATCGTATATTGTTGTGGGTTACGTAAGCGTTTGAGCGTGATGCATGTTGCACTTGTGCCAACACATAGCAGTTGGGTCAGTAGGCTGTATACACATGATCTAAATGCATAAATACACTCAAGGTTTCTTTTTCTTATAAACAATAATGTCTCTTTTCATTTCCGTTATCTGTGAAATATAGCTTGTTAAGGATAACAACTTACCGTGCCTTGTTACCGCTATTCTTTACGAGGCTGTCAAAATATATAAATACATGTATACTTACTTATACAGGAATTAGGAATACACTTGAAATAGAAAATAAAAATCATAAATTTTCAGTTGTTCTTTGTTGTTTTTTTTATAAAATTGAGTACAAAAAATGAACGGGAAATATGTGTTATGGTTGTGTATGTATACAACTAGCGGGCACGGCGGACGTTGTCCGCCCTGATAGTGAAAAAACCTTGACAAATTATACATCTAGAAACCTTCCTCGTGAATCGCTTTATCTACTGGTTAAAACCGTATGATAATCTGTTCAATACTTTTTGAGTTTATCGCGAACAAACAGACGGGGCAGAGGACTTTGCTTTATAATACGTAGTGATTTCAAATTACATTCTTGATTATAACTTTTATTTAAATACTTTGTAGGTTTTAGCGTTTCACCAGAAAGTCATTTGAATTTAAATGACGATGTTTTTTTCATACCAAATGAGGCAAACGAACATGTGGGTCATCTGACGTTAAGTGACCACAACCGTCCATAGACACCAGCAACACCAGGGGATCCGTAAGTGCGTTGTCAGCCTGTGTTTGAGGTGGGGAGAGAGAAAGAGGGGAGGAACGAAGGGAGGTGGTCCTTCGACGCTCTCGCTGACTGAACGAAACGCAACTATCCAAACACTATTACTTCACGTCGGTGTTTCCTGTGAGAAGGTGATACTATCCCGGATTAGCTGACCCATTCCTGCTGAAACCCGTAATAGCTTCAGCGTGGCTCTACCACTTATGTGTCATCTATCTCCGTGGTCTAAGATGGGAAACACTAAGCGTAGTTTCAAGTCAGTTGCGAGGATTCGAACGACGTAGGTTCAACACACTGTGTTCTAACACACTATTAGCTAAGACATCATCGCTTCTAGAGTAGAAGCTAGACTAGAATGAGCTGAGTAAAGTCGTTATAATATTATATCTATTACCTATTTTTGTATTAATATGAGAGCCAAAACTGACCCCATGTAACTGGCTGTCTTAAATTTAGTACATCGCAAGACATAATATGCCATATTATTACCCAAGCGTCAATATTAGTAATAATTTGGAAGACTAGTTGCTAAAAATAAAATTAAAACAAAACGTATTAATTTGATGAAAAGTCTTTATGTTTTGAACTAATAACCTCATTGTTAAATATCTCATAAACAAAGAATAACCTATTAGGGAGATAACATAATATTCGAGTTTTTGGCGGGATTTCAGTCTGTCATGTAGTGGATTTTATATTTTATTCATAATCTTGTGTTACTTGACTCTATATTGTGTAAAGTTGGTGGTGTTTTATGTAATATGGTTAGTTTATTGTGCATAAGTGAAGTGAATGGAAAATAATACCACGGAGCATGAAATTCTGAGGTGCCACAAAAACTCCCTGGAGGGTTCTAACAAGAGAACCACCATCTTGTTAGAATATTGATTCACACGACGCTTGATATTGAAATGATCGTACGACGCTTGTAATATTATTGGCCACGTGACAATGGCAGTAATAATCTGAAAGATTGATTGCCAAAAATAAAGTTAAAAAAAAACATAATATTAAAGAACTGAATTTACATTAGATGTAAAAAAAGTTTAAGAGGTGACGTCTTGTTCACAATTCGCATCCTGATTACTGAAAACTAAAGCCCTGTTTGAGATAATTTATTTAAGCAATGTATACCCAGAATATTTGTTGTTAGATGCCTGTTTTTAAAAATTTTAACAGTTTGTATTTTTAATTTTGCGTTATTTGCAAAGAGAGATAAACAAATAGGTGTATGTATCAACTATTTATGTACCTATATTACAGGTTGTAAATGTTTGCGGTTCACAAAGAGTACGGGCAAAATGAGCTAAGCTAAGTAAAGCTATGGGCGACAAATGCAAATATATTGTCGTCTTTCCGTTCTTTAGTTAAGTAAATAGATTGAGTTCAATGAACCGACGTGAACTGCAGCATATTGTGCTGTAATTTTCATATTTTAGCGAGTGATTTTTAAATGGTGTCCATTTCATTATGTATTTATTATTATTATGTGTTTATTGTAGTACTAAAACAAAACGGATTATAACAGACGTCTGCAAAGAAGAAAAAACAACACGAGTTATGAGTTATTTTTTCGAACGCTATTGACCTGATGGGTAGTTCACAGCTTTACCGGACTTACATAAATATAACAAAGTAATCAGTCATACAAGTTGTCATTTATTAAGAGATGAATATGGAATAGTTTTCAAACAGAAAAAAATTACCGTTCCCGTAGGTATACATGAAATCGATATTAATGCAAAGGAAGCCGCGAGCAAAAACGAGTCAATATATGAATAAGCGAATATAAACCGGTTACGTAACTTCTTATTCTATGTTTCCCAAAAGCTTTTCTTTTCTTTTTTGTTTAGTCTTTTCTAAAATTTTCTTGGCAACCAATCTCCTAGATTAAAGGATCACAAACTTTTTTCACATAGACCACTTTCAAAATTTTGCTGATTCAGCAGGGGGTCCGACAGCTATATTTCTACCATGTCTCCAAAATTTTACAAAAAATGTGAAAATCAGACCAACTATGGACATTTTCAAGTATCAACATATTGTACTGAATATGGAATATGCAAGTTTTCACAACAGTCGATGAGCTTATAAATATATATATATATATATATATATATTAATGTCATATAGGAGGCAAAAGAACATGCGGGTCACCTGTTGTTAAGTGATCACACCAGTCCATAGACACTAGCAACCCCAGAGGAGACGCAAGTGCGTTGACAGCCTGTGTTTGTGGGAATGGAGAGAAAGGGAGAGGGGTTAGAGGAGAGGGGAAGGGAGAGGAGAGGGAAGGGAAAGGGAGATGGGTCTCCGGCACTCTCACTGACTGCACACAAAAATGCAAGCACTGTTACTTCACGTCGGTTTTCTGTGAGAAGGTGGTGCTACCACGGACGAGCCGATCCATTCATGCTGAAACCAATAATAGCTTCAGCGTGGCTCTACCACCTACAATTTATCTGGCTACATTGATACGTGAAGTAAATCCAAGATTTTATTCTATTTCTTTATTAGTTCTTCACTATCGAAAGCAGATAAATTTTCGTGGACCTCCGCTTACGAACCGTGAACTCCCATTTTTTTCACGTTAACGTTAACTCACTAAGGTTCTAGATTATTACTGTCATTATCGAGAATGTAATAATGTTAAAAATATCTTATGATAATTTCAATGTTCTAACAACATGGTGGCCCCTTGTTAGAACTTTCCAAGGAGTATTTGTGGCATCTCATAATTCATGCTTATTATTTCCCATCCACTTCACTTGTGCACAATAATCGAACTACATTACTACATGACGTTCCGGTATTACATAATATAGAGTCAAATAAATCAAGATTGTGAATAAGATTAAAATCACACCAAAATAAGTAAATAGTAAAAACAACGGAAATAGTTTTTTTTTTTCACTTTATTTTTGGCAATCAATCTTTCAGATTATTACTGCCATTGTCGAGTAATCAATAATATTACAAGCGTCGTGCGATCACTTCAATATTAAGCGTCGTGTGAGTCAATATTCTAACAAGATGGTGGATCCCTTGTTAGAACCTTCCTGGGAGTTTTTGTGGCATCTTAGAATTTCATGCTCCGTGATATTATTTTCCATTCACTTCACTTATGCACAATAAACTAACAATATTACGTAAAACTCCACCAAATTTATAAAATATTGAGTCCTATAACACAAGATTATGAATAAAATATAAAATCCACTACATGACAGACTAAGATCCCGCCAAAAACAAACGGAAATAGTTATAAGCTGTGAAGGAATATAATGGAATAATAATGTAAATAATAACAAATTTGCAGAGAACCCGACGGTAGTGGAAAACCCAAAGGCCCTTTTACATAGACATTACCTGTACAAGTTCCACGAAACGCTGATGGACTTGCTATTCGTTTGATATAAATACAAAATGTTATTTGTACGTACTGTTACATATATGGCATAACATATTATAACTATGTATATCATAAATAGCTACCGCTTACTTTTTCCATCGTGCTGATTACAATATAAAAAGTAATATCAGATTATAGCTTTTGTTACTTAGACAGAACTCGCCATGGCTGCGACGGTAGGTGGAAGTGGAGATTTGTCGCTGCCGAGTGTGGTTTCGGCAATGCTCGGCAGACAACAAGTGTGGTGAGCGATGGTTTCCTTCTGTGAGGAGGACATCTCACAGAAGGGGGCAGTGGAGAGGGCCCGCGAGGTGGATCCTCTAAGTGACCCTGTCCACCAACGGAGGACAAACGGAAGGAGGCGGCAATTTTCTCAACTCCTCTCGCTGCCGTAGCCGGACTAGAGGGGATGGGCCGGGTGGCCCATCTCCTCATTGCACAGGTCCAGCTGACGAGAGGAGGCAGCTAGTGTGTACCTAGTCTGTCTCCCTATGAGGCAGGAGCCCAGCGGCCACCTTGATGATTGATAAGATGGTTAGATTGCCGCCCTAACAATACGGTCTGTCGGTACACCGTGGGGTTTTAGTCCGCGGGAGTCGGACATAACTCACCCTCTCCTCCGGGAGGTTGGCGTATCCATAACGGATTTCCTCAGGTTAATAAAAAAAGGGCAGAACTCGCCATAATGCTGGTGAATGAATTTTAGACTTTCCTCAATATATAGATTCAGGTATTATCTTGCAAATTTTGTCTTTTTATCATCATAATATTGACGTTTAGTTGGCATTTTATTCAACTTTATTTAAATTTATGGTCATAGTGAAAAGGGAAGAACTGGACCCAATTTTCTTCATTAGTACATGCATGTGAATTTATTATTAAATGTATCTGTATAAGGTAGCCCTTTATTTATTTTACAAAGGAGCATTTCGGGCATATTTTGCTTTATTCACAACCGCCTAAATAAATATTTTTGTAATGTGTTAAGAGCGTAAACTTCGATTCCTAAATAATTTATATTAATTTTAACCATATAGTTAATTAGTTGAGTCATAGTCTTATATATAGTAGTAGCTTGTGCCCCGACTTTGTTCTCAATAGTTCTGCTATTTCATGGAAACTATTTGGATTAATTGTGGACTCTCAATTATTTCATGACTTAACTTCTATAGTCCTTTAACCGAGTTTATGTGATCTCTATTAAATATTATCAATATTGCTTGGCTATAACCTCTTTTATATATAGCCTGGATAATGCTATGAAAGTTTTCTATTAGTCAGAAGAATTCTCATCAAAATTTATTCAATCGTTTCAATGAAAACCTGATAAAACAACAAATACTTAAGTTTCATTTATCTGTACAAGTTTAAACACTTAGTTAGATCAAGTATAACGAAATAATTAAAACTAGATACAAATTAAGAAATAAATTATTATTTAATGACTTGTAAAACGAATTTAACATTTTCCGAATTATGGTACAAATTTTCTCGTGAAGAGATAATACGCGTAAATAAAGAGGTTTAGCTTGTGTAGAGTTATAACAAAACTTGTTATTTATTTTATTAGAAGTAGGATGTTTTTTAACATTATAGGGGTAGACAGCAGCTATTTTTATTCGAGACACCAAAATTTGAGCAGCTCCGTTTTTATTGTCACAATGTAGAAAATTATATATTGATTATTAATTTTGTGTTATTTTATATTGCTATACCCAGATATATCTTTATTAAAATTAAAATGTTTTGATTTTTAATGTAAATAGTTAAATATAAAAACATGACTTTATTTTCAATATATGTTAGAGCAGTGGTATTCAACCTTTTTTTAAACGGGCCATAAACACGTTTCTCTCATGATGTCGCGGGCCGCAAACTACAAATATTTAGGTAATAAATAAAAAAAAAACGTAATTTGAAATTAACAACGTATTAATGTAATAACGGTCGTCCAATATAACGAGCTTGGTATAAACTTTATATCATAAAGAACGCATTGCGGTCGGGGTATTTATTTAATTTACTCAGCGTGCTCATAGTTTTTCTAATGGATACGAAATTTTAAATAATTGAAAATAAAGTATAATCGTATGGGTCAACTACAAAGACCCGGCGAGCTGCAGGTTGAGTATAGCTGTGTTAGAGAGAGGCTATCTTTTTGTTTGGGCCGACTGCTAAAACGAGTGCAATTTTTATTTATGTTATCATTTTATGTCCGATTTCAAATAAGTTAAAAAGACATTAATGAAACTAATCTTATATAAAGTTGTATTCAATCAACCGGAGTAGTTTTGCACAATTCCCTAATTGCAATGAATGTATGTATTATTTAATTTTAACGAATCATTTAATAAGGAACCCTAAATCATTTGTGTTACAAGCATGTCACCGCATCATCTAGTAGAATAACAGTTACGACAATTCGATTTATAAAGTTGATGTCCTGCTGCCTTGCTGGTCAGTCTCGCAGGCGCTCCGCGAGCTCTTCATTCAGATCCTTGCCGCCGTTGCGATATAACCGTTCCAAAAACAAATCGAAAAATTCAATTTCGGTATAGTCCGCCATCGGTATTCGGAGCACGTTAGGTGCCTAGGCCGTCCGCTGCGCCGCGCCACTGACACATTTGTGGGTTTTCGCGCGCCGTTCGAATTTAGAATAGTTTTTGGTTTGTTTTTTTTTTTCGGATCGGTGTTCTTAGTGCAATTAACACGTGCACTCCGTTCGGAAGTGGTTTTTTGAAATCTTTAAGGTTTTATTCTCTTGGATTTTTTTAAGGGTGAGTGTGCAAATTATATCCTTTTGTGTGTTTTTTTTAATGAATACATGATAATCATTTGAAATGATGAAATAATAAAATTATATCGTAACTATTTGGGAATATATAACTAGATCCCTAAAGTATATTAATTTAAAATAGAAAAATAATTTGAAAAACATATTTAGTAAATAATAAAATAGTTTAAAGGTATTCCGAAAATCTTCAAAAATATTAACAAAACTTTAAAATCTAATCGTTATTGTTTATTGTGCAAATCTATCACGGTCAAAAACGTTCAATTCTATGCTATAAATAACAAATAACGAATTTGCAATGATATCCGAAAAAAAAACGATCGAGATAATATGAGTACAAAAACAATAATGATATGTTAATTTGCAGTTTTTATTTTAAAGGCGTTGTTCATATAAACACAGCTTTACGGAGAGAATGTCAACATTTATTTTTCTCGTACCTCACTAGGAACAAATAAAAAACGAAACAAATTGTAATTCGATTTATTTATATACATTGTATGTCTGTATACAACTTTATGACCAAGATATGTTTTTTTCCCTTTGTATTATTATGATTATTCACTTTCAATATTAATATATTTTTATTGTCAATCGATATCTTTCAATTTTTATTTTTTGTAGCCATTAGCGTTCATCTTTGACTTTTTGGCGGTAAATGGGACGGTGGTATTCTGTTTCTGTTTTTTTTTCTTCTCTTTCATATGCAAGTTATTTTTATCACCACCGTGCATTCATTAGTCATAGTGACTCGATTTTATTTTGTCATGTCTCTGGATCAGGCAGTGTATATTCATCTCCAGGACGGCATGAAAACGAATTGCGAAGGAAAGTAGATCTCTGTGGTCGGTGTTCTTTTTAAATTGCATTGTAGCCACAATCGGGCACAGTACATTATGTTGTGTTAGAAAAAACAAGCAATTTACAAAGCTCTTAGCCAAGTTTGAAAATGTTGCTTTTCGGTTGGCGTTGTCGTGAAGAAAGTGTCTAATAAGAGTAATATTTATACTGCTCGGGCATGTTAAAATGGAGAATGTGATTAAAACTATTTTTCTTTAGGTATTTTTGACGTTTTTTTTTTTTATTTTGAGGTTATGTCATTTTATAATAGAAATTTCAAAATGTGATTTATCTATTACTAATTTATTTTAATTATAATCAGTTTCAACTTAACTTAACCACTCTAAATCCTAATCGAGACTACAAACTAATAAGAGGATACTGAATGTTACAAGCAATTAAGCTGGAATAGAATTCGATTCGATTTAATTTTGACCAAGATGGTATAAATATTGTAGATCCGTACACGTAGGGATAGTGGAGTGACGCGAATATAAAAAAGTCGAGACAGTCATAAGGACTGCCGAAATAAGTGAAAACTCAAAACAATATAATATAAAATATTAGGTAGTAGGATCACGGTGAAGCTATAACTGGTTTCAGCATGAATGGGTCGGCTCACCCGGGGTACAACCACCCGACACACAGAGACACAGACGTGAAGCAACAGTGCTTGCAATGTTGCGTTTCATTCGGTCAGTAAGAGCGCTGGTGGCCCACCTCTCCATACCTCTTCCCCTCCCCCACCTTTCTTTTAACACAGGCTGGCAACGCACTTGAAAAACCATGTACTTTTTGAATTTCTAAATCAATTATACTGTGAATTATTTAACTTCCATAATATTTAAATTGAGGTAATTAACATTAAAACATACCTTACTAACTAATCAAATATATTATGGTCTGTACAAGTGCAATTCAAAAAATCAATATTATATATATATACAAGCCGATATACTACTCGTCAATTGTTTGACGCATGAACATGACGAGGCCATCAGTGACGCTTTTTTTTTTCGAAATGACTACCCTATTCACCCAGCAAGGTCTTAACAGCTTCACAGGACTACTAAGGAGAGTGCTTAAGGCACTCAGCCGATTTTATTTTGGCAACCAGCTCAAGGGTGCACGACACACCTCGGCTTGGCTGTTGCCTGTTGCATGCAAAATCGCTACCTACCTTAGCTAACCTAGCTAACTATTCATACATGTATGAGTTGTTGAAACGTATATGTGTACCAAGCATACACGTCTCATCAACTCCTCCATATATTTATTATAGGAAAATTGAGAGTTTTTCAGTTCGATAAGGGAAAAAAAGTAAACCCTTCCACTTTCATGTGTAAGCGTGTAGGCGTGCACGTGTGTGGGGGTGATCGTGTAGCGTTGTAGCGGTGATGTATATTTGTGTGTCACCGTATCGCGCAAGCAACGCACTCAAGGGCTCCCTACCGAGGGATCGAACCTATGCTTGAGCCGCTGCCGTGGGAGGCCTAATCGGGTGTGAACCATCCATCGGTGACGCGAACCCACACATTTTCCGTCTACAAATATTCTTTTTTTTAATTCACCCGATGCATTTCAGGAAACTATCATTTCGAAAGTTTTTTTTTCATATTTCATATTACAAAGTTCATGAATGGTCACTGGACAAAAAAAAAAATAAGACACATCCGTTGACACAAAGTGAAGGAAAATATTAAAGGAACATATTAAGGATTTATATAATCTAAATTAATCGACTTCTTATTACTCATATTGTCCGGGGTGTATGAATAATACATTTATTATCCATTTGGTTTAGGATGTATATCTAATAGGAAATGATTTATTATTATATGTAAAAAATATTTTGGAAAATAACGAAGTCAGAATTTTGGCAAGATTTTATATCTGTCATGTAGTAATTTTAATTTTTATTCATAATCTTGGCATATTGGCATCTTGGTAATGCTTTTGGCATTATGTGCAATGTCATTCTGTAATTGTACCTAAGCGAACTGGATTAGAGATACTAACACTATGGAATTCTTTGGAAAGTTCCGAGAAGGGTGACTGTCATTTTGTTTAATAATCGAAATCAAGAACCTTTGTAATAACTTAACCTTTGTAATATTAACTACTTGATAATGATCATAATTTTTTTTTATCGAAGCACGACATAGTGACTGCACTATGCCTGATGTTAAGCATAGTACAATCCAAAAACATCGACAACCACCGAGAGGCAGATTATCCATCGCCGGTCGCCGCTGTCATGCCGGTCATAATGACGAAAGTCACCCGGTACTGGATATGCACAGGCTGATCCCGAAACGCGACGCGCAGAAGCGAGTCACTATGACTGGCTTTTTCGCCATGTACATGGTGGTTTCGACCCAGCCGGGCTGTAAAACCCTACCACCCCGCTTTCGCCATTGCCTCGTTCGTTATTCAGCAGGGTGCGCCACGTGCAGGTGAGGTTGGCTTGGGTGTCTCAAGTCTTAAGATGTTACTCGACACCCCTTACACCCCAAAAATAAATAAAACTAGTTGATTGCCAAATTAGAATAAAAAAGAAATGGAGTTGCTGTGACATTAATAGGTGCTTTGTGGCAGAATTTCAAGTTAAGGGTTGTAACTAGGCAGGAAATATTAGAGAAAATCCTGGTAAAATCCCATGATTTTTCCCGAAGTTTTCTTTCAATTAAGGCGTTGGTTTATTGCAAGACTCTAACTTATATCCCAACACGATACTCCAGAATAATCATCATTTGAAAAATATTATATAACATTAAAAAAAAATTATAAGCCTTATGAGATATGACTAAAGTTATTTTTGAAGTAAAACCTCTTTAGATGCGACTAGGAGGTAACTGAACTATAATGCAACGGAAGTCCATTACAACAATATGGCGTCACGTTTATATATCATCCGGTTAGATTATAATTAGACATATCCAAGACGTCTATTAAATCATAACTAATTTCATTGGTACTTATCATATAGTAATCTGTTCGTACTTTTCTATTTTTTAATTACTTTATAATAAAGAGTTGCTAATAATATTTCCTGTGATATTTGAGTTCCGAATTGGTTTACAAATAGCACTACGAGTTTTTGGCGGGATCTCAGTCTGTCATGTAGTGGATTTTATATTTTATTCATAATCTTGTGTTGTTAGACTCTATATTTTGTAAATTTGGTGGTGTTTTGCGTAATATAGTTAGTTTATTGTGCATAAGTGAAGTGAATGGAAAATAATACCACGGAGCATGAAATTCTGAGATGCCACAAAAACTCCCTGGAAGGTTGTAACAAGGGATCCACCATCTTGTTAGAATATTGACTGACACGACGCTTATTATTGAAATGATTGCACGATGCTTGTAATATTATTGACTACGTGACAATGGCAGTAATAATCTAAATGGTTGATTGCCAAAAATAAAGATCAAAAAAAATAGCACTACAGATAATGAATGTTTGATTTAATTTGTTACTTACTAATATATATAAAATATATATTGATATAACACTTACTAATATTGTTTATTAATTTTTTTTTTGAAAAATTTTGATTGATTTGTTTATAAACTATTTATTGACAAAATCAAAAATATTTAAAAAGTTTTACTTCAATCGCGTGTGACTGCTACACGCACTCCTTTTTTTTGTTTTAATTCTACTTTAATAGGTATGTAACTTTGATCGAGAGCTTTTTAATCTGTGCATTAATTCCGGTTCGGTTTATTGATATGTCTTATTGAACACAACAACGCGCAATAATACTTTGACGATTTAAAAGTCAAGAACCTATTAAGCGTTGCCTACTCGATCTCGACGGCTAACGAACAAAAGGCACCGTTGAATCCACAAACACATTCGAACCGGTAATAATATCGAGACAACTTATACCGGCTGACATTTTTGTGTTTAATAAAAAAAAGATGATGTTTCGCTCCGCTCTTACTTTTGCCATCACCCATCGATTAGGGCTGGCGACTTGATCGCTCTTACATATAATAAGAATGTAAATCTAATAAGTCTTCTGT
Source organism: Antheraea mylitta (assembly GCA_014332785.1). Taxonomy (NCBI): domain Eukaryota; kingdom Metazoa; phylum Arthropoda; class Insecta; order Lepidoptera; family Saturniidae; genus Antheraea; species Antheraea mylitta. Next base: position 2,979,235 of record JACEII010000003.1, read on the forward strand.
ACTTATTCGATCTTCGTGAAAAAAAAATGCTGGTGTCTAGGAATAATAATAAGATATATATCAATCATTTTTAGAAATGTCTGTCTGTTTTTATGGACACGCATCATTGCTAAAGTACTAGGTTCATAATAAAACATCACCAAGAAATTTATAAAGCATATCCTCGAGAGTAACTTAATCTTTGTTGCATTAAAATCGATACACATTATTAGAACTTATTGTAGCTTGAATGACGGCTCGAGTTAAGTACGAGAGAAGAGTAGTGATTTATACTACTCTTATAAAGCTGGAGGGTTTATCTGTTTCTTTGGTTGGACGCGCTAATCGCAAGAACTACGAGTCTGATTTGAAAATTCTTTCAGTGTTAGATAGCTAGTTTATTGAGGAAGGCTATGATCTTATATATCATCACGCTAAGACCAACAGGAGTGGAGCAATAATGTAGAAAGTTTCAAAATCAGGGTTTATTCTTTTGTTTAAGAGCTTTCGCTACATGTTAGCGTTAGCCCAAGGTAAATCATTCCACGCGGCCAAATTTTTACTAGTTGATAGTAAAATCGAAAAAAATTCATAATGGATGGATTTTTGTAACACTCTTTCACGTCAAAACTATTCAACGTATCTAGATGAACATTGATAGTAATATAACTCACTATAATATACATTACGATGTGTATTAGAACATAGGTTTCAAAACGTTTCGTTTCATGGACCACATGCCAAGTTTTTCGGTTACATGTAGACCCTCTGCTAACATAATGAAAATCAAAATCCAAAAATAAATTATTCATTTTAGACCCTAAGAAGGCGCTTATGAACGCCAAAGCTACCACGGGCCCGGTAGACAACCAAGTCAACGAGAAGAACCGGCAAGAAACTCGATCTTATATCTAACATAGATAGTTATATGCTTTTTAGTGGATGCACAGTGAGGGCGTCATTTCCAGACATCACCATCGTTCACATATTGATCCACCCTATAATAACTTTAACACAATAAACCCGCTTGAAATGGTGCTTAAACTCATTATCCGGAAAATCAGTAAGGTGCTTCGGGACTTTATTATAAAACCTAAAACTCTTGACTGATATTGACTTTATGCCAATTCTTCACCTTATAATATGTTGTGGAAAGGTGGTCTTATTATTTATTGAATAGATATGTCTTTATTTGATAAAGAATTACTATTTAAGTAGCTCGTCTTTATTATCAGCCTGTATCAACAGGGTCATAGGCTACTCCCCGAAAGAAGGTATGGTATAATCGCCGTACCAGCTCACGACGTAATGGCAATTTCAGACTCTGAGAAACTCACAGTTCTATGTTTTCCCACATACGGTGGTACAGAACTGCACACTTTTCAGGGTAAGACTTCCATACGATATTCTCCTTCACCGTTTGCCGATGGTATTACTAATTTGAATTAGTAAATGTATGCAAATTCTGAAAAAATCATTGGTGTATGAAGAGGCTTGAACCTGTGGACATTGGATTGATATTCCACCAGTGTGTCGACCACTACGACTAGTAATTAGTATGTGCGTATTGTTTAATTCATGGAAAGCTAAAAATTAGATCCATGATCTGCTTAAATTAGATCATCATTGTTGACCTTTATTTGCATTTACCTTTTTTCTAGGCGCCATAGATAGTCGATATAGACCACTTTGGGAATCTCAATATTAACACATAGACAAATTATTAAGATCTTATTTAAATTGATCAAAATTAGGTATGTAATGGCAAGTGTCAATTGAATGGGAATAAATCTACTCAACTTTTTTTTTTATTGAAGCACGACATAGTGACTGCACGATGCCTGATGTTAAGCATAGTACAATCCAAAAACATCGGCAACCACCGATAGACAGATTATCTATCGCCGGTCGCCACTGTCATGCCGGCCATAATGACGATAGTACTGGATATGCACAGGCTGATCCCGAAACGCGACATGCAGAAGCGAGTCACTATGACGGGCTTTTTCGCCATATACTTGGTGGTTGCGACCTAGTCGGGCTGTAAAACCCTACCACCCTGCTATCGCTATTGCCTCGTTCGTTGATCAGCAGGGTGCACCATGTGCAGGTGAGGTTGGCTTGGGTGTCTCAAGTCTTAAGATGTTACTCGACACCCCTTACATCCCAACTGGTTCGAATCAGGGCTGTAGCTAGAGTCGAATTTCGGGTGGGGCAGCATTGGTTACAGGTAGGACGGAAGTAAAAAAAAAATGATCTGCCCTCGTATGTCACATACTGTGGTATGTTCGGAAAAGTTTAGATACCTATCGCTATAATTATTTTTTATATCAAAATATGATGAATCAATTTAATTACAATAATTTATCCTAATTTTTGGTTTTTAAATTAGGGCATTGCCCCACAATGCCCCCCTAGTTACGGCGCTGGTTCGAATTGTACTTTTAAACACGAAACATAAAAAAAACCTAGAACCTGATTGCAAATTGTAAAGTTAAAAGTAATGAATATTTTTTCTATAAATTTTATTCCTTTATTACAAACCCTTCAAACAACGAACTGTTGCTGACCTTAAATACATTAATTCTGATTTATTATTATGAATATACATTTATCAAAATAAATAGCACTATATAGCATTCAGATATAATATACCTTTCTAATAGTGAAAGAATTTTCAACATCGGTTCAATAGTACCGGAGATTACCCCGAACATTCAAACTCACAAACTTTACCTCTTTGTAATGTTAGTATAGATAAAGCCACGGGTAAAGCTTACGAATTATATTTATATATACATACTATAGAATTTATACTTCTTTTTTCCACGAAGCTGTTGTTACATTCGCTTTTAGTGTCACCGAACTTGTTTTTTAATTTATTTTTAAACTAAATTATATATTTTTCACGGCTATTATAAATGTCGTAATTTATTTATTTAGAGAGAAGTCCACAGCGCTAAATTACTTATGAAAGGTATTTATATTCATCTCTTTATAATTCACTACCTACTAGCTACTAATCATCCGCGACTTTGCACGTTTTATTTATGGTATGATAAGCGTATTAGAGAGGATCAGAGTATAAGGTCCTTCCTACAAATATACAAACAAACGGTCTGTTTATAATATCTATGAACTAGGGAAGTTATATATACTTCAACAAATTCCGAATTCTCTTTCTAAATCGCTAGACCTATTGTAATCAATATTTTTATGGGTATGGAATCCTCTGGATGATCCTTTAGCTACGGTTGGTAGATGGAGATGTCATTTGATTTTATTTTCTGATGAATCTTAACAGATAGTATGAATGTAAAAATGTGTCTGCTTGTTACGCTTTCAAGTCTCAATTACTACATAGATCGTCATTAAAGTTTGTATATTCGTTGTCAAGGGTACGGAATAGGACTTACCTATTGAAGGAGTACTTTAAATACACACTAATGCGAACGAAGCTGCGAGCAAAAGTTAGTTCACAGTGTAGCATATAAACCAAACTTTTCAGTCCCCTACAACCTCTCAATATATTTCAGGTTATAATACTAGATTAGTGGTTTATTTTGTTTGCAGGACAAAGTTTTTTGATTTTCTATATCTATACTAATATTATAAACAGATAAAGTTTGTGACGTTGTGAGTTTATGACGTTGTAGGGGATAATCTCAGGAACTACTGGTCTGATTTGAAAATTCTTTTAGTGTTATATAGCTCATTTATCGAGGAAGATTATAGGCTTTTATCGTCACGATAAGACCAATAGGAGCGGATCATTAATGAAAAATGTTTAATAATTGTGATTTTTTATACCTCTTGAGAGCTTTCGCTGCGTATTAGGGCTAGCCCAAAGTAACTATTATAGGCGGACTAAGTCACCCGATTAGGCCTCCCACGGCAGCGGCTCAAGCCTAGGTTCGATCCCTCGGTAGGGAGCCCTTGAGTGCGTTGCTTGCGCGATACGGTGACACACAAATATACATCACCGCTACAACAGTACACGATCACCCCCACACACGTGCACGCCTACACGCTTACACATGAAAGTGGAAGGGTTTACTTTTTTTCCCTTATCGAACTGAAAAACTCTCAATTTTCCGATAATAAATATATGGAAGAGTTGTTGAGGTGTGTATGCTTGGTACACATATACGGTTCAACAACTCATACATATATGAATAGTTAGCTAGGTTAGCTAAGATTGGTCGCGATTTTGCATGCAACAGGCAACAGCCAAGCCGAGGCGTGCCGTGCACCCTTGAGCTGGTTGCCATAATAAAATCGGCTGAGTGCCTTAAGCGCTCGCCTTAGTAGTCCGGTGAAGCTGTTAAAACCTTGATGGGTCAATAGCGTATTTATTTCGAAAAAAAAAGCGGACAAGTCGCGGGTAGAGGCTATTAATAAATACAGATTATGGTGTTATCGGTATGTTATTTTTTTATAAATATTAAGACAAATAAGTAATTTATCATAAATAAGACAATGATTGCAAATTTAACATTAACAAAAATATTTGTCTGTCTGTATTGTTCCACGTTTGGATTTCATTTTGTACGTATGAAGTACATGTCGTTTCTCAACTGCTAAACCGTACGAATTATTATTGATAGTCCTTTTAGGCATCATAAAAGACGTTGAAAATAAAATTACTATGTGGAAATTAATATGGCGTTATAATTTGTATATGGAGTCATCAACATAAGTATTGTAGTAAGATACAATACAGTTCGCAAGCATCACAATACTTTCTTGTGCACCTACGCAAGTCACGAGTTACTTATGCTAATTAGTTCTGTTGTTGATTTGAAATATCACAGATTCTATTAACTTCTGACTGGATTTCGTGTGACGAAAGTGATTGTTAATTTTATGTTCGAATGTTTATTAACATACTTGATAGGTATATGTTGTAAGATATTCTTGAGATTTTTATATTAAACCTGCGGAATGGAACCTTATGTAGGAAACAGTGATTAATAAAATCATCGGAATGTTTTAAGTCCATTTAGTTATCTACTTTTCTTTCGTATTTAAATCGGGTCGTCATTAAAATTACAATAACTTTTGATAGAGTCGACCGATTTTAATGAAACAAAAATTACATGTTATTCGAAGGTATGCTTGATGACTATTTTTGGTGAACAGATAGACATTTCTAAAAATTATTAAAATATATTTCATTATTTATTCTTTGTTGAAATAAGGAAGATACAAAAAGAAGTTTGTGTAAAGGCATTAACCTTATTGTTAATCACGAAAAAGTAGGCGGTTGATGTCACAAAAAAAAAAGAATATTAATATTGTCAATTAGAACGTGATCGTATTTTATCTGTATCTGTAACATTTTTCCCAAAAATTTGAAAAGTACAGACAGGTTACATTTACTTTCTAATTATATGTATATTAGAGGATTACTTCTAATTTGTATGTTACGATTTAATTGCGTCATAATTAGTCTTCTTTTTTAGTAACAATAGAAAAGATTGTCGACAGACTCTTTAGCGACATGATTAATTATTTTTATTTTGAAATTTATTCCATCATAAATGTGTAGACAGAACGCATCAATAAATAATGTCGTCTGTCAATTTTTATTTTACTGCATTATTTTAAAAGATCTATTTTATAGGTAAAGTGCCGAGGTAATTTGTATTTTAAAGGATTAATATTGACTTGACGTATTTCTCTTTGTTATCTATGACACCTGTATTTAGATACTCGATTTTTTTTTCGCTATGATTGGCCGTTGATAACATATGAGAACTGTAAATTACTCGTCTCTCCTCATGTGATTATTTTATTTTTATTTTTCGTAACCAATCTTTTAGTAGATTATTACTGGCATTGTCGAGTACGTAATAATATTACAAGTTTCTTGCAGTTGTTTCAATGAGCTAACAAAATGGTGGCCGTCTTGTTAGAACTTTCCTGGTAGTTTTTATGGCTCGTCAGAATCCAAGCTCCATGGTACTATTTTCCATTCACTTCACTTATGCATAATAAGCAAACTATATTACGTAAAACATCACTAAAATTACAATATATAAAGTCAAATAACTCAAGATCACGAATAAAGTATAAAATTCACTACATGACATTCCAAAATCCCGCCAAAAACTCCATGCGTGCTCTTAATTATTATTATTATATTGTTACATTTTCCTTTTCTTGTTGTTTCAAACTGATTATCTCTGGAGTTATTGGTAAGATTTGATAGAATTTGATTACATTTTTTATCGTATATATTGAGAAGGGGTGTAGATGTAGATTTAACGTCACACTGTGACCTTAAAGAGCGGAGAAATTACCATTAAAATGTATATCAGACAGTACACTAATGTAGAATGAAGCAATAGGGCTGGTAGGCCGTGTGGAGTGTTGCTGGGTAATGGAGGCCGAAGAAAGAGTATTTGTATAAAATAATCATTGTAATCGTTTCTATTACAATAGGTTTTTTCTTATCGAAGCGCTTTGATATTTTGATCGGCGACCCTTTTGTGTGACGAAAATTAGTAGGGGTAAACACTGTGTCGGGTAGAGTGTTGAAAATACCAGTTCACGTCCTAACACCGAGCTAAGCAACGTCGTGCGCGGTCAAAACTTGGATATAATTGAAATGGACGGATGGATGGACCACCGCGCGACGTTGTTATTTAGTATTTTTTTTAATTAAAATGCTTCGCTATGATCCAAATTTTCACTTTTATCTCGTGTTTAGTAGTGGTAAAGCCACGTTGAAGCTATAACTGGTTTCAGCAGAAATGGGTCGGCTCATCCGGGGTGTTACCACCCTCTCACAGAAAACCGACGTAAAGTAACAGTGCTTGCATTATTACGTTTCGTTCGGTCAGTGAGAGTGCCGGAGACCCACTACCCTCTTCCCCTCACTTGTCCTCTCCCTTCCACTTCCCTCTTCTCTCCCTTCCCCCATTCCCCCAAACATAGGCTTGCAACGCACTTGCAACTCCTCCAGTGTTGCTGGTGTCTATGGACGGCGGTGATCACTTAACATCAGGTGAGCCGCCTGTCCGTTTGTATCCTACATGATATAAAAAAACAACATACCCTATTATTCTCTTTTTGTTAGATTTTGACTCCAAACGGTCACATTGCCCCGGTACGGGTATGAGGATGATTCGGTTCGTTTCGTTTATTTAAAATTGTTGATTTTGGAAAAGATAAGGTTCGAATTTGCACATCGTTAAATTAGACTTGTTTTAAAAAAGAAATAATCAAAACTTATCTGCTAATTTATCCCGTTTTTAAAGCCGGTTGTCGTGTTTATCTTAGTGATTTGTTCTTAGCTTATTAGAATTAATTTCTACGTTTAAATATTCCGTATTTTTATTCTATTTACACTTATACTCGCAGGTTGGTATGAATTTCTTATTATGTGTGAATACTACAGTGCCATCTAGTAACGAGTGAATATTGTTTAAATATCTACTTGTACCAGTTTTCATGACGTATCGGTTCAATGGTACAGAATGTGATGTACTGCATCGTTATTAAGTAGTGAGATATATCAAATGAAATGGCTTAAAATCTTTCTCTCACAAAAATTATTTTAATTTACGAACTTTCTTGACAAAACTTTAACCAATATTGGTGTTCTTTTTTACACAGATATTACTTACTACGCTATTTTTATTTATTTATTTAATCACAATAACCACAATTATATAGATTACTAGTCAGGTCGGCGGACGTTATCCCGCCTTGATAATAAAAAACCTTTGACAAATGATATACTTACCCCTTCCTCAAAAATGACTTTATCTGCTGGTGAAACCGCATGAAAATAGGTTTAGTAGTTTTAAGTTTATCAGGAACAGACAGACAGATGTGGCAAAGGATTTTGCTTTATAATATGTAGTGACGAGTGAGAAGATGATAACTTTATAATTTGGTACTTAATAACAAAGGTGCTCTATAGAATTAATATTAATAAGTCTATTATAAAAAAGAATTCACCTGTGAATATATAATAAAATATATAATACATACAATCGTATTGTAATGAAAAAAGCCGATGCGTCAATTCTATCAATATTTTTGATTTCCTTGCTGTACTCTGACTCACTTTTATAAGCATTTTGTTTACTTTATCCTAAAATTCTTCAAACATTTTCTTTTACATAAATCTTGCCTTGACAGTTACAGTTTATGATAAAAAAAGGATTACCCAAAATGTGCAGCCATTCAAAGTGATACGCTTATATACGTTCTGCAATTGATTTTTATTATATATATAACTTGAATAGGTTACTAATCATAACAATATAAGCCTTTGTTCAGACACATAAACAGTTCTACATAATTGTGAAGTACTTTAGTAGGTTGACAAACTCAGTTTGTTTACTCAACTTTGTAAAATGCCTCCTCCATTTCAGTCTATTCTGTTCTGTTTAGCGTATTCCTTGTCCATGTTTCCTCTGCCTTTATGTCACTTCGAAACTGTCTTCCTTGTTTTCGTTTTGTGTTTTTTGTGGTACTGGAAAACAATACTTTTGTTCCATTTTTCTGTACTTCTTATGATATGGCCTGTCCAATTCCATTTTAGTTTCTTTTTTGTTGTTTGTCTCAACTGTGATGGCTCACTATATGTACTTAATATTGATATCTTGGGGTAATTTGCACCAATTAATTTCTCCAAAAACTTAACACGATTTATAAAATTGCTTTTGTTTATTGACACGAAAAAAACTGAAATTTATAACTTAGAAAACTCAAAATCAAATAACTTAAACGTTTACACTCAAAGAACGCATTCTCTTATGCGTGCCCTGATTGTTATCTTCTTCAATAAAGGTGGTATGCATAAAAAAGGAGCGGGCATCAGCTCGCGTAGCAGCCCTGCCAGCGAGATACAACATAAATAATAAAATATGGTAATTTTACGCATTGTAATGTAAATTTGATTCGCCATCGCCAAACGGACGAACAGTTTTTTCTATACTGTATATATTAGTGTGAATTTATTTAATTTTATTCTCCTCGACCAGATGTTAACCTTACCATACAATCATGAGGTCTACTTGACTGAATCAAATAAACATCGTAAACAAAAGTAAAACGTAAGAATCTTCATTAATAGCCAAAATGTTAAAGTTTTAGTTAGTCTGAACTTTAATAAAGATTCTTCTTTGAAAGATCTCATAATCACTGCGTATATAGCGTATATAACGAATACAAAAAATGTTGAGTAACTCAATCGACTTTTATAAAATTTTATTCAACGTTTTCTAGTATGCTATTAAAATGATTAGTAAATAGTATTTCTTTAAATCATAAAGTATTCTTTAAATTTGATTGAAAATAATAACAAATCGAAACACAGACTTTTTTAAACTTTATTTTTAGTAATCCATCTTTCAGATTTTTTGGGGTGTAAGGGGTGTCGCGTAACATCTTAAGACTTGAGACACCCAAGACAACCTCACCTGCACGTGGTGCACCCTGCTGAATAACGAACGAGGCAATGGTGAAAGCGAGGTGGTAGGGTTTTACAAACTGGCTGGGTCGCAACCACCATGTATTTGGCGGAAAAGCCCGTCATAGTGACTCGCTTCTGCACTTCGCGTTTCGGGATCAGCCTGTACATATCCAGTACCGGGTGACTTTCGTCATTATGGTCGGTATGACAGCGGCGACCGGCGATGGATAATCTGTTTGTCGGTGGTTGCCGATGTTTTTGGATTGAACTATGCTTAACATTAGGCGTAGTGCAGTAACTATGTCGTGCTTCAATAAAAAAAAAAGATTATTATGGCTATTGTTGCGTAGTCAATAATATTACAAGCGTCGTGCGACCACTTCAATATTGCGTCGTGTGAGTCAATATCAGAATATTGATGGTGATCTATTCAAGATGGTGGATCCCTTGTTAGAACCTTCCAGGGAGTTTTTGTGGCATCTCAGAATTTCATGCTCCGTGTTATTATTTTCCATTCACTTCACTTATGGACAATAACTAACTATATTTCGTAAAACACCACCAAATCTACAAAATAGAGAGTCAAGTAACACAAGATTATGAATAAAATATAAAATCCACTACATGGGAGACTAAAATCCCGCTTAAAAATTCCAAACACAGACTTATATGTTTGTCAATTACTATAAGCGTAAACAATCACTATATAACTTAATTGAATTAAATGTAATTAAAGTAAACAGCCTCTGCTGTGCTTCTACCCAAACCGGCAGGTGTTAACCCCTCATCAGGGCTCCGACTCGTTGTCTGAAGAGGGACCGACCTGACGAACTGATGGTAGGTGCACTGAACAAAAGTCTAACCTAACCTAACGAGACAAAAGAGTAACATGGCGAAAATTCAGCGAGCACGGTGCATTTAAAACGTAACCTTTTTAAAGCAAGTATTTAATACGTATTTAACTTTTTTGTAATAACACCGACAGAGTTTATGAAGCATGCTGTTCAATAAATAAAAGGCTAAATCACATTTTAAACGAGGTTTCCTTATCATCATATCTTTAATTCATACATTGTGGTTATTAAATCGATTTCCCTTATTAAAACGAAAAGATTATTGTTAAAAGACATAATCGATTGCTTTTAAGTATCGATGATTTTGCTCAACATTAAAATAATTCATAAAAATCTATTAGTCACAATTTACATATAATATGCTAGACATAATTATCTACAATCTAATCAAATATATTATAATACGTCTAAGATATATCAATCTGTACTTATGTTTGTATACGCATTCTTTTTTTTCATTTGTGTTTCATATCGTTATGTAATACAATAATATGAGTTTGTTAGCTACATATTCACGCTTTAAATAGTAAGCCAATCGTTATGAAATCATTTGATACAATTTATCAGAGATAGAGAAGTGGCAATGGACACCCCATCTTTGTCCAAAAAAAAGTTCTGTTCACGAGGGAAATTTACATTAAAACAAGCGAAGTCGCGAGCAAGATCCAATAATAACATTAAAGGACACTGATCAGTGGCGTAATTTGATAATAGTTGCTACTATTCCTTGGGTACAAGTGTGTAAAAAACTGTATTCTTTGTACAAGAACACAGCAAAGTGTTATCTGGTACTTAGTAACAGAAATAGTGACTGGGGTAGTTCCGCTGTTGAATCTTGCAACGGCTACTAGACTTTAAAAGCTAAATTCTCAAATATGTGTATTGTAAATGTGAATGAAGGTTTGTTTCAATATTTGTCTGTGAATCACACTGAAATGCCATAACGAATTATAATAAAATTTACTAAAATAGTCGATTATATTAGAGAATTAAACTTTTAATAAATTACGAATATAGAACTTGAAATGGATCGCTAATTTATGTACGATGTACAATAAGAAATACACGGATTTTTAATGAGATAATGTTGTGATAGAATTAAAATGATGCGATCCCCAATATTGTTGCGGTTCGTAAATTGGTATACAAGGCTTTTCTGTTCTCCCGACAAAATAACGGCAGCGAACGATCAGTACCCGTCCGTCTTTCTAAACAGTGCGTGTATGCACACAGATACGCGTAACCACAGATCACGCTGCCGCGCCGTGGTCTGGGGGTAAATTGCGCTCCCGCACACTCGGCAGCGGCTCAAGCCTGGGTTTGATCTCCGTAGTGGAGCCCTTGAGCATGCTGCAATCGCGATACAGTGACACTTAAAATGTCCAACCACTAGTTGAACTACAACACAGATCACCCTCGCATACGTGCACACACACACACACACACACGGGTACACATATGGTGGAATGGTTTTTATTTTTCTTATTAAACGAACGAAGCCATCGTTACGATATAGTAACATATAACAGATGTAGAATAATTTTTAAATCTCGTTTAATATAATGATAATATCTAAAGAATACAGTTAGCGGTTTCACTAAATAGTGACGATGTACCGTTTTAATGATCCAAAGGATATACTTTCCTACATATACCACTATGATTTATAATATAGTATAAAATTTTAGAATTTGCGTAAGATTCAACTGCTAGACTAATACAGGAATATATAATTCTATAGTATAAAGCAAATTGTGGTTGCCAATATACACGATACATCACCAGAGATATATTCAATGTAATATAGAATTAGAAAGGATCATTACTTAGCTCGGGGTGCCCAAACTTGAACTGATGGTGATCCACCTCTATATCGTTAGAGTACGATCGCTCGAATTTGAAAGGCTACAAGTATGTATGATGCAGAATTGTCGTCTAGGCAGGTGTGTATGTAACTCCTAGAGGAAATGATAAAAGAAATTCATGACAGCGTTATTCGGGCCTAATCGTAGATCACATAAATTGCGTTCAACCGGTTGAGCACCTACGGCTTAGTTGATATCGTGTTCGGACAACGCGTCGAACTAAGAAGGCATAAATCCTTGTAACTTTTTTTTTACGTGGGGAAATCCCTTATGGATACCCACCGTCCCGGGGGAGAGGGTGGGTTATGTCCGACTCGCACGGACTAAAACCCCACGGTGTACGTCTTCCGCTATGGTTGGGGCGGCACGAGATCTCTATAGACTTAATTTTTTTTTTTTTGTCGAAATGACTACGCCATTGACCCAGCAAGGTCTTAACAGCTTCACCGAACTATCTCTATAGACTTCATAGTGCCACCCCAGCGCGTTGTAACTGAGTCGGAGTTTGCCAACCCTACCTAGATGGGTTGAGAGCAAAATAAATAGACCAGTTGTACAGATAACTAGGTGATGTAAATGCCATCGTTCGCACAGAATTTCTGTCTTTACTATAAACCGTGACTGGTTAAAGATTGGTAACGTTCAATTGTGAGATAGTTTATGGTCACATTTAACATATAAAATAATAATATCAAAACATATACTAATAAACAACAAAAATAATGTTAGTTAAAGTTTGTTAAAAAAAATTAAAGTATAGGAACCATACTTTTTAACGTAAAAAAATCAGGTCTGTTAATGTTAATGTTAATCATTACGTAACTACTTATCGTGGGAACGCTGCCTTGTCGAACAATGTGAAGTGGTGCGGCTCGAAGTGCGGGAGGCGGACCGGACTGCGTGGCAGGGCGTTATTTGTTTATTACACCAGTTCCTTTTTCCGTAAATCACCTCATACTGAGTGTATATCAGTATTATTTTTCTCTAGATAATTAGGTCAAATATTAAACATCTATTTTTTAATTAATTTAGAACAAGAATCGACTTATGATTATCCTGTAAAAACATTGCTGGCGACTAAGCAGTCGCTCGGTATATGTTTTTTTTTTTTTTCGAATTGTCTACGCTATTGACCCAGCAAGGTCTTAACAGCTTCACCGGACTACAAAGGCGAGCGCTTAAGGCACTCAGCCGATTTTATTGTGGCAACCAGCTCAAGGGTGGACGGCACACCTCAGCTTGGCTGTTGCCTGTTGCATGCAAAATCGCGACCTATCTTAGCTAACCTAGCTAACTATTCATATATGTATGAGTTGTTGAAACGTATATGTGTACCAAGCATACACGTCTCAACAACTCCTCCATATATTTAATATCGGAAAATTGAGAGTTTTTCAGTTCGATGAGGGAAAAAAGTAAACCCTTCCACTTTCATGTGTAAGCGTGTAGGCGTGCACGTGTGTGGCGGTGATCGTGTAGTGTTGTAGCAGTGATGTATATTTGTGTGTCACCGTATCGCGCAAGCAACGCACTCAAGGGCTCCCTACCGAGGGATCGAACCTAAGCTTGAGCCGCTGCCGTGGGAGGCTTAATCGGGTGTGCGGGAGCGAAATTAACCCCCAGACCACAGCGGCGTGATCTGTGGTTACGCGGGCGTGGGCGTGAACACGCTCTGTTTCGAGGGACGGGCTGGTACTGATCGTTCGCTGACGTGATTAAATCAGGAGGGTCGGTAAAAAATCGGTAAAATGTATCGGTATATGTGCAAAATTGCAATTTAATGACAACCATAGATGCTGACTTTATTTTATCTAATTATAGATGATGTTTTTTCAAAGTATATAATTCCCAATATTCTCTTTTGCCATTATAATAATGAATTCAAACTGTATAGTCTCTAAATATTTCTATATCTGGCACTCAGTGACAAGCCAATGTATTTTGTTCCTTATTGAGACACTCTAAAAAACTTGTTTAAATTATATTTTAGTTTTTTGTAGACATATGAATTACTAAGGCTTGAAATGTCACTGTTAGTTGTTATATTTGCAATGTATGAGGAATATTAATTAACATTGAATTGGAGGTCCTCAGTCCCGTCTGCTTATCTATGGTAGAAATTAGTACACATATGTAGGATTTAAATGTGAATGACCTAGGATTATGCTTTTGTGTGTCGTTAAGCGACAATACTCGCTTTGCTATGCTTCTTTCTGTGGGGTATCGATAGCAAAAGTCACGTACCCTCTAATATTAACTCCTGGTTATCTTTATGCGAAGTTTTAAGTTTTACTGGTGATCAGTTGGTCCTTATACTGTCACTGTATAAAAGGTCGCATTTAAACAAAATACAAATAGGGGAGAAGTCGATAAGTCGATAAGTGTGTAGTCTTTAGTAAAGCTTTACTCGTGTTATTAATTAAATGTATTTTGACAATAGAAGCTCATTAGTGAAGAAAAGAAGCTATTAGAGGCACCTTCTTTTCCTATTCGATTCTGAGTACTTTCTCTCTGTATCTTTTAAATATAAGGTTTAAGGTATGAAAATAACGTCTTTCTAATAAAAAAAAAATCCAAATCTGTTTATAAATGACTAGGGATTGATTCTACTTGATTTCGTAGAAAGTGTATCTCTCATTTCCCTGCATGTGTTCCCCGGGTGATGCTAAAGAATAAAAAATGTTTATCCGTTGCACTCTTCCATATAAATTGAATGCAGTATATCTCAAGAATTCCAATTGGATTGCAGAAATGTATAAATATGGTAATATGCAATCTTGCCCAATGTCATTATAAGTGTAAAAACAAATAAAAAAAATCATTATATTAATGACGCACAATTATGAAGGCGCGCGAACGCGATATCTTTAAAATTCGCTTTTAATACTGAGTCAGTATGAATAGTCAACTTATAACAACATATTTTAATTTACAATCTTATTGGAATTAACTGGACCATTCCTATTCTTTGAAAATCCAGCATTTAAAATTATGATGGACGTTTCTTAGAACTTCCGCTTTGTTAGTTAATAATTCGAAACAATAGTATGTTATGTAGTGGATTTAATATTCAATTCATAATCTTGTATTATTTTACTCTATATTTTGTTATATTGGTGGTATTTTACATAATATAGTTTGGTTATTGTCCACTAGTGAAGTGGATGGGAAATAAAATCACGGAGCATGAATTCTGACTTACAACAAAAACTCCCTGGAAAGTTCTAACAAGACGGCCACCATTTTGTTAGTTTATTGAAATTATATCAAGAAACTTGTAATATCGTTACTCACGTGACAATGGCAGTAATAGTCTAATAGAAGACTAAAATAAAATAGAAGATGAAGACACCAACGGAACGTTTTTCCGTGATGAAACCGCAGCCCATAGGTTTTCAATCTTTTTCCAATGTAGACTATTTCGATAACATATTTAAAAAATATTGAATTCAGTATTGGAACTGTTTATTTTATCACATTTGTTTGATGCTAAGTGAGGGTGGAGTCTAAAGATAATTCTAAAGTTCTGTAAGTTTACTTGCCAAGGACACGATTATATTAATGCAAATTCTATGCATCAATACGAGGCAGTGACGGATGTGCAGTCTTGGCCGCCTAGGCCCCAGGCCATGTAGTAAATACCAGCCACACCTTTCTCAGCACCGACTATACTGAGTACATAATGAATTTACTTTTTTGGCAACTTTTTTCGAAATCGATTCAGAAATTTAATATAATATTTGGTTGTTTGTAATATCATCCGAGGTTTCAGGGATAATTGCACATTTAAATAAAACATAAAATGGTTTTATTTATTTAATAAGAATTTGCGTGAGCCTTTATAATGCTTACGTACTTTGAGTTATTTTTTGTTATCATCAGAAACTTTTGTCACGATTGGCCGCCCCTAATATCAATAAATATACCTCCTGGTCCTTAGGGTAAATCCGCCACTGATACGAGGCTAGCTTCTACTATTTTTGACCCACGGCCCAATCGATCTTGAAAAATCCATGTTGTATTTTTGCACACGTGTTCGTTATTATTTTCATAGATTATTGAAAAGGACATGATTTATAACTAAATTTTATACAAATACATGATCTTAATAATAAACTATAATACTACTATCATTTTATATTAGAAAGTTATATGTATGCTGCCATAGACTTGTATAACGTCTATCCCTTACACGGCGCCGTGTAGTTGGCCACGGGTTTTATTATAAACCAAATATACCTGCATATGTCTTTCCTATATATTAAAACATCGTTGTATACCAATACAATACGTAAAATAAGTTTGTTGGTCTGTAGCAATATTTTATATGAAAGTTGCACAATTATTTGAAAGGCGAGGAACATCTCACTTAGTGTATTTTGGATCCTTTAAGATCTATATTTTGTAAGGCATATACTCAAATCCTACGTTGACGCATAGTACCTTTAAGCTTCTTTTATAAATGAATTATAAACTGTAATTTTTTTTTTTCGATACCGACTGATAGTTCTATGGATAAACACATTTAAGCAAACAAATTGAACAATATTCTTAATTTGGAATATAAATATTGATTTAGGTTTTTTTAATAAATAATAATGCACAAGCAATTAATGTCAGAATTACATATGTCATTACGAATACGAAAATCCTAATTACCTTTCGGGTTCTTCAAATGTTTTATTTGTTGAGTGTTTTAAATTTTTATAACATAATTATTAGTTGTGTCCTTTGATCGATTACCATCAGTATTTACAGTTGGTCGTAGAATATAAATAAATCTCGAAGTAGTAATAAAATTGATCAAATAATTTTAGTAAATGTATATAAATACAAATCAATCTCCAAATGTATATTAACGACTCATTTCAGAATAGCTGCACTTATTTGGCTATTTTTTAAATTTTATTCGTAATTATCAAATTTTTGCATAAAGGAAAACGTTTAAAAGGAAAGTTACAATGTAGGCAAAGAAGAAAGTAGGCAGATCGACGTTCAATTGTTCTAGAAGCAATTCTAGTTAATTACATAGTTATCTATACTAATTATAAAGTGGTAGAGTTTGTGAATTTATGACGTAAGTTTGTGAGTTTGTGACATTGTAGGGGGTAATCTCCGGAACTACTGGTCAAAAGTGAAAAAATGTTCAGTGTTATGTACCATTTGAGGAGGAAGGTTTATAGGCTATATACCATCACGCTAAGACCAATAGGAGCAGAGCACCTATGAATGATTCAAAATCGGGTTTTTTTCCTTTTGAGAGCTTCCACTGTGTTAGTGTTAGCCCGAAGTAACTATTCCACGCGAACGAAGTCACGGGCAGAGGCTAGTAGTCTATATACCTATTATAAAAAATATATTTATCAAAGGATAGCGGTGAAGTTAAAAGACTAGGTGTACAAGTGCATCATTCGACTGGTCTAATTGTACGGGAGCGAAAAGTGGCCGAGATCCAGCCCAATACGTCACTCAGATGAAGATGCTGCGATGGATGCGTTGAATCGAAACAAATATGTCGGTGGTAGCCTTGGAGTTCGTGACATCACAATCAAGCTGAACGAATGTCATTTCTACTGGTACTGCCTCATAAATCGCAGGTCTCCAGACTACGTCGGAAATATATGCCTTAACATCACAGTCCAAGGCCCAAGGTCCCACAGCATGCCCAAAAACGTTAGCTGGTCGTGTTGAAGGCGGACATAAAGGAGAACAACCTCATACAAAAGGATGTCGAAGGCCGGGTAAAATGGAGGAAGCTCTTGGCAACTGGCCGGGATAACGCTAGGTACAAGAAGAAGACTAGGTCTAAATCTAAAGAGATTTGGTCTTATTTTCTTTGTTATGCCGGGATGAAAGACTAGATTATAATAAAACTCAAGGCATATAAGATACTCGGAGCAGAATAAATAGTCAATATTAATGTTAAGGTTAATGTTTGGAAACCATTAATATGCACATTACCTAGGTTATTTGCGGATTAATTAATCGGCTTCGTTACGTGTGAAATCAAGACTTTTCCGCAGTTCATTTAGGTCATTTACACAAATGCACATTAACATCTTCCATATTGTTAAAACTTAAGTTTCTTTCGTTCATTCTCACCTGCTATAGTTTTGTAAGTGATCTTATCAAATTATTTGGTTTAATTTAGGTTTTTAATATTTGATTCCTTCCTTTATATTATTTTATTTAAATTATCTATTTATTTGCGGATAACCTTGAAATCTTTATAATTTTATTTTATAGTTTAGGGTTATCAATACAAAAATTGAAAACAGTTCGTTTTTTTTCCTTTCAGGGAAAAATTGAAGGTTTTATTAATTTGACTTGACCTTATTCGAAGCTTACTTATGAGATAGGCACTTCCGTTTCCCGCCAGCATGCCCACTTTTGACAGTAAATATCACTAACTTCCGGTCAAATACCTTACACGTGTCTCGCCCCACCATGGCAGAGAGGTGTATTTAGAGCGACGCCGTCTTTCAACTTCATTGGCGTCTTGTTCCCCGCCGAGAACAAACATGCAAGTGAAATACTTGCAGAAAATATTTTATTTTTTAATTTTATAGTCTGATTAATATTTCCAGAAAATATTGTATTTCTGTTTTTCAAGTATATGAAAGAGTGTTAATATGTTCCTGGAAGGATTGGTAAAAAGTATTGTACGGCCGCGTAAGTAGCTACTTACATATTAACCTATTGCTGTTACTGAGGAACAATATAACGATACCTTTCGTTGAAAAACTATCACGTGAGTACAAGTTCGATCACGTGAGTACAAGCTAAGTCTGTTTTAAGAACTGACTATTTTATTTAGTGTTAATAACATTTTTTTATGCGAACGGGTTACCCCGTTCGAATTTATTTTTAATTTCCGGTCATTTTATGAAGTGCTGCTCTTTTATAAAATATTATCATCGTTTTTATTGCCTAATATACCGATTGTTTATATACATATATTGTGTGTATGCATACATTATATTATTTTTTTTTCGAATGTGGAAATAAGTGGTGTTAGTGAAAATTTAAATTTCATTAACTGTTAATGTTATGTAGTTACCTCGAGTGGTACTGAAAAATCCACCTTTCCCCTAAATAAAAAGGGGGGGGGGGGGTAAATGTGTACGCCGCAGTATATATCGTTATATAAATATCCAATATATGATATATCGAAGTACAACCCTCTACAAATTGCAAGCAGCAGTGGTAAGCATTATTATTTCGAAACCATGTTCACTGAATATTCAGATCTTGGTATACCTGCGGCGGAGCCATGCTGCATTATATTATCTTATTTTACTCTTAAATGTTTTTAATGAATTTTTATTAGCTGTAAGACCCACGACATTTTATTTTAAAAATCAATTAATATACGCTTATTTTAGCACTTCTTCTTCTTCTACTTGTGGTGATACTAGCTCGTAGTCGCTGATAATGGATTTTCATTGTTGTCGGATTGAGAAAAGCAATAGTAATGATCAAGTATCATCAGACGAAGGAGCTCGTGAGCACTATGCACGCTAGTGGAATCTCAATACCTCTGGCCTGTCTTCAGAGCGTGACCCCTCGGGCTCGCGGATAGAAGTTTCTCCTCGAGCGAGCACGTAATGTCTCCAGTGAGTGAGTTGGCAGGCTTATTCAGTTTCTTTGAACAGGAGAACATCAGTGCAGGATCACGGCGATTATATAAATAACCTGCGTAGGGTTATTCCGATGGTTATTGGTGCCAGATCACGGCTAAACCCGCGTAGGGTTATTACGAGTATCTGTGCAAGATCACGGAGATTATGTAAATAACCTGCGTAGGGTTATTCCGACGGTTATTGGTGCTGGATCACGGCTAATATATCGCGTAGGGTTATTACGAGTGTCGGATGATTATTACGAGTATCGGTGCAAGATCACATCGATTATATAAATAACCTGCGTAGGGTTATTCCGACGGGTATTGCTGCTGGATCACTGCTACTTAACTCTAATTATGTAACGATCCCGCTGAGGGCTCGTCAGTGTCTCCGCGTAGGAACACGTTAATCACATAATAAGCCCGCGCAGGGCTTTCAGTCAGTGCGTCTTGCTCAAGTGCGTCTGCTCAGGAGTACGCGCATCACATAACTAGCCCACGCAGGGCTATACGGTGCCTCTGCGCAAGAGCACGCTAATCACGTAACTAGCCCGCACAGGGCTATTCAGTGCCTCTGCGCAAGAGCACGCTAATCACGTAACTAGCCCGCACAGGGCTATTCAGTGCCTCTGCGCAAGAGCACGCTAATCACATAACTAACCCGCGCAGGGCTATTCAGTGCCTGCGCAAGAGCACACTAATCACGTAACTAGTCCGCACAAGGCTATTCAGTGCCTCTGCGCAAGAGCACACTAATCACGTAATTAGCCCGCGCAGGGCTATTCAGTGCCTCTGCACAGGATCACGCGAAGCATATAACTAGCCCTCGCAGGGCTTTCAGTGCCTCTGCACAGGAACACCGAAGCATATAACTAGTCCTCGCAGGGCTGTTCGGTGGCTCCTCGGTGCCTCCACGCAGGAGCACACGGATGATGACTGATGACTAGCAGTAACTAGCACTTAGCCCACGCAGGGCTATTCGGTGCCTCTGCGCAGGAGCAAGCGAATCATGTAACTAGCCCACGCAGGGCTATTCGGTGCCTCCATGCAGGGGTACGCGAATCATGTGTCTATCCCTCGCCTAGCAGAGCTATTCGGTGCCTTCACGCAGGAGCACGCGAATCATGTATCAATCCCTCGCAGAGCTATTCTGTGCCTTCACGCAGGAGCACGCAAATAATGTATTCCCTTGCAGAGCTATTCGGTGTCTTCACACAGGAGCACGCGGATCATGTAACTAGCCCGCGCAGAGCTATTCCATGCCTATTTAATGCCTCTGTGCAGTGCAGAAGCACGCAAATCGTATAACGATACAGTGTTCAGTGTTCAGTGTTACAGTGTTCAGTGTCTCCTCACAGGAACACGCATTTCGTTGGATTATTCGGTGTACGTGAATTACGGAAGCAACCCTCGTAGCGTTAGTCTGTGGTTCTTCGTAGGACACACAAATTATATAATGAACCTTCGAAGGGTTATTTGAAACCTCCTCGCGGGATTGCACATATCATAAAGGATAGTAGATAACAGCGCGCAGGAGTAGTTCATACTAGGAAGCCAGACCACCTAAAGCTATACAATAATATAGTAATGATGTGACCTGTCCCCAGTGTGAACGTACGTCTATCGCCAAGTTAGGATATGTCAGTAAATTTACGTGGACGTGAAATGTGGAGAAATGGATTTCGGAAAAATGGACTGTTGTCTTTTAGCAGTTTTGTTATTACCAATAACGGTTAGGAGTAGATAGGATGATAGGAATTTTTGCAGGAACGCAAATCGTTCCGATAACTGTATGGCTGTTTAACCGGTGTAACCTCGTGTGTGATCATACATTGCTTCTGGACGGTCGATCTCACAGGGTGCAGCAAGGTTTTCTTGTTTTTGTGGTTGTCGGAAGTTTTCTCATGTGGTATAGGAAGTGGCCTAATGCTTATAGGCATCGCTACTCTGTAACTTCTAGTCGCATCAAGGGCGCATATTCTGCTTAAATAGGCTGCGTCAATACTATTATTTGTATGGTTATTGACCATTAACACAAACTTGTTATAACATTTGTAACTTCAAAAGTGGCTTCAATCTTGCAGCAAGTATGTGAAGACTCCCGGTAAAAGCATGAGTAGTTGGAAGTAACCAGCATTGGGTGTTAAGCAGAAGCATCTACTAAATCGAAGTATATTAAATCGAAGGTTTAATACTCCGTATTTTAAGCAGTCTCGAATAGCTTCGAAGGTCTAACTGTTCACATTTCGAAGGTCTAACTGTTCACATTTACAAAGTATTTTGGCTACTGTGGTACTAATAAAGACTATTACTCAGTGTTCTAGTAAAGTCTCAAGAGTTTGCATAGCTTCAAAGAATCTTATAGGTTCTATGTAACGCCCTCGTAGGGTCACTGACTAACATAGTAAGGTCATGCCTCTAATTAATTGATTGCAGCGAAAATTTTGAGCCAACATGTGGAAATGGTCGATTAAATGTTTTACCGAATAACCCAAACAGTGCCGCTAAGCAGTCAAGGTTGTCTCTTATGTAAGTTTGCTTAACTAGTTCGATGAGGCAGCATGAGAGCGATGCGTCTGTTACCTATAGTGGGTTGAGGGCGACGGGGGCCGAGGCGCAGAGTCGCAAACGCCTTGCGGTCCGCGAGGTGACGCTGCAAGCGCTTTCTAGCCTCGAGGCCAACAATCGCATCGCTCGCCACATAAATGAGGTACCTCTTTAGTAAAACCATTTCGTTCGGCTTTGAACATAACGGCAGGAACAGAAATTTCTATATTACTGTATGGTGTCGCACACGCTTTTTGTGAGAATCATTTCGAATTGGTTATATGATGAGTAGTTTGTCTTTGAGTCGTAATTTAAGTTTGCTATCAAAACTTTTAGACCAAGAGAGTGCTTCTAGAAGGGCTTTGTCAACATTATTTGCTCAAAATATAGGCTACTGGAAATTTTGGTTGAAAACTAGTTTTTTGCGCTTACTTTGCCAAAATTCTTCCAAGCCATAAAAATGTAATATATTTTTTGATGCTAGTATAAATCTTTGGTTATTTTAACCAAACCCAGTGATTTTTACATACAGCAGTTGTCTTTGATATCACTAGGGTGTTTTTAGACGGTTAATGTTTTAGTTTCGTACTACTAGATAGCACTAGAGATCATTGACATCTCTTAAGCTGTAAAACTTTTTCAAATAGGAATGTGTAAAACTTATTTTAAATATCTTGGTATACCGATTCAGTGGTGATGCAGAGCACATTGCCAGTATTACTACTCGAGTAGTAGCTTTATCTCTATCAGATATGTTTATACGCACGTAACTGGTCTTATTCTAGGTAAAATTCTTTATAATAGTGATAGTGAACCAAATCGTTTCTCGTATCGTATTTTAAAATCTACCGCGGTGAATACCGAATCCTTACGTAACTAAGACTAGAGGCAATTAAGAAACCATACCATAGTTTCTTATGGCATAGTTATACATTTTTTGTTTTGGTATGATTATATACTGAAATGTGGTAAACGTTCTAGTTCACAGGCATCTTTCAGAGGGAATTGCCTTCTTGACTATATAGGCCTTATTCAGAATTGATAGTACCCCTGTAACTAAATCATCTTGGACTAACGTGCTAACTTTAATGCTTGTGTAATCAAGATTCCCTTATGAATCTTGGCTTATCTAGATCACATTGGCGTCGGTGTCTCTACCACCACCAGGCGATAACAAACAAGTCTCATAAGTAAGCTTCGAATAAGGTCAAGTCAAATTAATAGAAGCGTTTTACCTTACAATAAAACGCATATTAATTTACTTACCTTATTCGAAGCTTAATATTTTAAATTCTGCCTGGTATTATTATTCGACTCAATGAAGTTGAAAGACGGCGTCGCTCTAAATACACCTCTCTGCCATGGTGGGGCGAGACACGTGTAAGGTATTTGACCGGAAGTTAGTGATATTTACTGTCAAAAGTGGGCATGCTGGCGGGAAACGGAAGTGCCTATCTCATAAGTAAGCTTCGAATAAGGTAAGTAAATTAATATGCGTTTTATTGTAAGATAAAACGCTTCTATTTATATCTTTATTCGTCATACTTTACGCTTCTTACATCTACGTACGGTAGTCCGGTAAAGCTGTTAAAACCTTGCTAGGTCAATAACGTAGTCAGTTCGAGAAAAAATAAAATAAATCTATGTATGTTTAAATATTCTGATAATAATATCTATATATTAAGACGTAGAAAAAGTTTCTACAGTGGTCGAATTCCAATCACTAGTAATTAAAAACCTATAAAAAAGAATAGTCACATACCAAATCACTAGGCATTATAATTCCATGTTTGAAACATGTGTAACAAATTAAAAAAAAACCAGGAAGAATCTGTGGTAGTCATTAGATTCGATTAAAAATTATTCAGTTTAATTATGTATGTATATACATACTTGTATTTAATACAGAACTAGTTTTTTTCTTCACTTGTATTATTATCGGCAAAGGTCAATCTAGATCTGGGTCTGAAATGGAGCGTGTTTGAATCCAGTCTGATGACATTTTATGGAATAAAATTATGTTAAAAATGTAATGTATTTTAAGAATTTCTATAATCGATATCTATGTAGAAATATTGAAAAATTTAATTAAAATTACTCTCTGTTTTCGCAGCTTTCTGGATCCGAGTGTCATAATTTCTTAAATGTATTAATATTGATTATTACTAAAACTCATTAAAGACTTACTTTACTTAAACCCTGTGTTATTGAATGATGATATCTTTTTGCTTGATACAATTTGATTATTATTCATAACTGATGATGATTATAAATAATAACAAGGTACATGCATTTTGAGTTTCCATAGAAACTCCTTGGACAGTTCTATCAAGGAAACCACCATCTTGTTTCAGTGATATTTGATAATTACGAAAATAGTATGTAGTGAGGCTTAAAGGACGTGTATCCAAGGCATGTCCATATAAATAATCATTATTATAAAAAACTCAAAATCAATTACAATCTGTGGAATAATTATTTTTTGTTCGAATACTTTGAAACACGGTCAAGTAATACAAATAAGGCATCGGATCCCATAAATTTAACATAATGGTTTCCTTTATTGATTGCAGTCGTGGTTATACGGCTAAATGCGCTATTGAAATAAAATATCGTTTCTCGCCATAAGTAGTATATAGATGGGAAGGCAAAATACATATAACAATTAATATTTTTAATAAATTCCTTTATTCAACGATTTCTTTCTCTGATACCTCTGTATACTGTAAAAGAGCATGTTTTGCTTATAAAAAAATACTTTAAGAAAACTATAGTCTAATGTTTCTCAAAGGAAGAAACTATTCCTTTTAACACCATTAAACTTACGTAAATTCAACATTCAGGATAATCATATCCCACTAAAGTAGGGTCTCAAACTGGTTCTCCTCTTCAGTCACACCTTTTATAGACTTATCATTTTGACACAATCTATGCATACTTTTTTCTGTCTTAACCTACTACTATAACGGTTCACTTAAAACTTTTCTAATTATATACCTTTCATATCTCCTCCTGCCTGACCTTGCCAAACTCTGTTACTGTTCATCTTCTCTGTCACTGATCCTATTTTTTAAACTACCTCTGATAAAGTAATTTGCAATTTTATCTATTATTGTTGCAACACACATCCAACTTAATATTCGCATCATTGAATTTTCAGCAAATCTATGGGTGCCAAATTACCTCAGACACCTTTTGCAATTTTACCCACCCTACATTTATCCTATTCCTCACGTCCATATCTATTCACCCTAGTTTTGGGTTAATTATCCGAGGTACCGAATACTGGGCCAGGCTGGTAAGAATAGGCTATAAGAGTAAAATTACGCGGACCACCAAAGTATCAAAAAAAATGTTCAGTTTGTATCTATCAATCTTCAAACTAACATTCCCCCGTTTCTCTCGGATTTTTCCAATCTATTTTGAATCTCAACATAACTTTCTGCAAGAAGGACTGTATCATCTGCAAACAGAATACACCAAGGTGCCTCCTTCTGTATGTCTGATGTTAGCGCATTCATAACAATGAGGAGTAAAGTAACACAAGGGTTTAAAGCCGATTCGCGATGCAACCAGCCACTTTCTAATTATTGGTAACTTCAGCCTCGGCCCCAACGTGTGTTTTGGATTGACTGTAGACATAACGGCTTAGTTGTGCATACTTCTCAGGCACTCTTTGTTTTCGAAGACTACCACAGAACCTCTCGGGGTACTCGATCATATGTTTTCTCCAGATCAACAAACAAAACAAGCCAGCTTCTGCTGTCGCATGCCCATGTACAAACTTGAATTGATTCTGAATCATCTCAGGCTATCTCTTATTGGCTTTGTTGCCCTCTTCTCAGATAACACACTATGTGATGCTTATGTAAATTATAACATATGAATAAATGCTGTATCTTTCATAAATGTATGTGAGAAAAAAAGATACTAGTACTACTGACGGTAATTGCACGTCAACTTAATCTAAAGCTCATAACTTGTGCTATATACAACAATTTAACAAAACATACCTAAGAATATATCTATGATTTCCAGAAAAGTCATATAAATGCCGCAGTTGTCGATTTACATGCACACTAATGGACAGAGAGAGAAAGAGATATAACCTTTTGTAATATGTACTAGGGATTATCGGTAAAACTACAAAATAAATTGGTCCTTGATTGCAACGTTTCTCAGTCAAAGTTTTTTTTCGTATCATCAACAACAAAATATATTCACTTTACTAAGTTATTTACACAAGAAGAGGTGGACATCTCATTCTGTACATACTATTAGCAATGACAAAATCAATTACATCGAAAATCGTAAATTCACTTTAAGGAGTGTACACTGAAAATGGATGGTTTCCGTCGCGCCGTGGGACAGCCGCGGGGCCGGGGCCGCTGCATCTCGTATAATGACCATGTTTCACTTAATACTGATTGCTTAATCATACACAACCCTTTAAAATATTCACAAGCACTTTTCAATTTAAAAATTCATGGAAGTTCAAATTACGCACATTAAGGCATTTTTGACTCTGCATACATTTAAGGTATGCCTCTTTGGACTTATTCTTTAATACCTTTAGCCAGAGGTTTCGCTTGTATTAATGAAGATTTGATGTCTTCATCGGGGACAGATGTTTTTAAACGCGATAAATAACAACGAAACACACATTCGCATTTCAAATCTCTATTAGTTAGGAGTAACTCATGTCAAGTACTTTGTTCCCGTGAAAACAATGGATGTTCCACGGAAATTATTACATGTCGTATCTAGATTGAAATTGAGCTGTGTATATATGAGACGTTACATGTAAAAATGCAGCCAAGTTCAATTTTAGTCGTTCATAAGATTGGAAGTTTTTTTATAGATCTTCATATTTTCAACTTGTAAAATTGGAATATTATGAAAAGAAACTAAAAAATCTTGTGGACGGCAAAATTCGGACTTCGTTCAAGGTGATTAAAGACTTAAACTTGACCCATTTTGAAATGTAACGACTGATATAGAGTATACACTGCGTTTGTGAACAACTGATTTACTTGGCTCTTGAAAATTAAGTAAATATGTAATAATATGTTACTTCCTTTACACATAAAGTCAATATATATTCAACAATGCGAATAAAAAGCTACATGATTTAATTATTTCAAATATATAGTGGAAATATTGTATATATATAACTTCTTTCTCAAGGTCAGCAGCATCTTATCAACAGTTTTTTAATTGCCAATTCACAATTATCGTTTACGAACATGATTATGGACGCAATCAAATTCTGCTGCCGGAGTGATTTGATGAGCGGCTATTTTAAACATGAGATGTTGTAAAGATGTAAAATTAATGATTTAGAAACAATGGTATAATAATAATTATGACGATTCGCATATTCATAAACTCTTTATGACAAAAATATTCCAACTCTAAATTTAAAAGAAAATATATTATGAGATTTATATTTATTTTATCCTGATTCGAACTAATATTATAAATGCCACTGCGAGTTTGTTTGTTGTTTGATGTTTATGTTATTTTGCATACAAGTTGTCATGGACAGACAAAGGGCACATAGAGTTCTTTCTATCCATGATTAGTATTATTCAATAAGGATAGAAAAATATATTTTAGTACATGAGCAATATTGGTTATTTTAAATGTATTATACCACGTGACGTAAAGTTTAACATCCTTCAATTTTTGGTAGTCCATGCTCACATTTAACATGTAAAATAATAATAGCAAAACAAATGTTAATAAAAAAACAAAGAGAACCTTAGTTAAAGTTTTTTCCAAAACTTTTAAAAGTATGGTAAGTACTTTGTAAACGTAAAAAAATAACTTTTAGGTTCAATGAACAACATTAAAGGGACACTTTTCAAGGTGATGATCACGTAACTGCTTATCGTCTGAACGCCGCACGGTCGAACAAATGGAAGCGGAGCTCGGGTCGAGAAATGGAACGCGGGAGGCACTGTACGGGACGGTGTTATTCATTGCTTTTTTATTATTACACTAGTTCGTTTTTGCGTAAATCACCCGATGCTGAGTGTATATCAGTTTTGTTTGTCTCTAGATAAGTAGGTCAAATATTAAGCACCTACTTCTTTATTTGATTTAGAACCAGGATCGACTATGGATTAATCTGTAAAAATATTACTGGCGACTAACCAGTCGCACTGTATATCTAACTGATGCCCGAGACTGTGTTGTTTATTGTATTAACAATATATTTTATGGTCAGAGGAAAAAACATAAGCATCACACAGCGTGCCCAGTTTTGGGTAGGAAGTTAGGGTAGGAAGACAAATATCGCTTTATAAGTAGTACTTATAAGAATCGTAGTGTCTTTAAATTGTAATGTATTTTAAATGGATCATGATATTTTGTTAGATAAGGAGCAGGTTTATAAGAAATAAAACTAAAAAGATTTGATCGAAATCCAATAGTAAAAAAAAATAACATAACTTTACTGAGAGACTTTTGCAGTGGTAGAGCCAAGCTGAAGCTATTATTGTTTTCAGCACGAGTGGGTCGGCTCATCTGGGGAAGCACCACCCTCTCACAGAAAACCGACGTGAAGTAACAGTGCTTGCATTGTTGCGTTTCGTTCGGTCAGTGAGAGAGCCGGAGACCCACCTACCCTCCCCTTCCCTTTCCTCCTTCCCTTCCTGTCCCCGCCGCCCTCCTCCCAAATACAGGCTGGCAACGCACTTGTGACTCCCCTGGTTGTTGCAAGTGTCTATGGACGGTGGTAATCACCTAACATCAGGTGACCCATCTATTCGTTTGCCTCCTATGATATAAAAAAAGAGAACTCTTAAGCAAGGTCGCACAATGTATAGAAAGAAAGAAATAATTTTTATTGTTGAAAGATAAATGGTATAATGGATAAATAAAATATGTAGAGATGGATAGAACTGGCACCCCATTTAACGCACGCTGTTTTCAATTTGGGCAAAACGATACACGGACATATAACTGCTCAGATTGACACGAAAGTTGAATGATGAATACATTTCCTTTATCAGAATAAACAATTATTATTATCATATTTCATTCATTGTTCTAAAACTCAAGAGATTGTCCGTTATTTTAGTTGGAACGCACTTATCTCTATAACTACATGACGAAATGAAAAATTATTTTTGAACTCGTATAGTATATTTACTGAGGAATATTATAGGTTGTCTAATACCAAACTACGACCGTTAGGAGCGGAGTGATTAACATATAAATTACAAGTAAGAAAGTATGCTAAGTGAGAACAAAGCAAAGCGCCGAGGTCAGGAAAAGTGGACCACGAGTGACACAGCTAACTATTATTACAGAGAGGTTAAAGGAACGGAGCCACCAAACAATTGTGCGTTATATATGTAAATAAACATTGTAAACATTATTTTGAGTCGTAATTATATTCTGTAAGTTTTTACCCGCCTCGTCTTCGTACGAATGTATTAACAAAAAAAAAGTACAAATCTTATCTTTTCAGTACGACCATGTAATTAATGGCAACTGAAAGCTAATTTATCTAATCTGTTAACAGTATCTTTACAGTTCGTAGCGCTTTTTTCGGTCTGATCCGTTTTTTAAATAGAGATTTCTCCGCCACAATTTTTCACTTCTTTAAACATTCCTAAAGTGGAACTTTTTATAGCACTTTAGGGTAAAATTTGCGTTCGCGTTAAACTTACGGTAAATATGTATTTGTGTGTATGTGTTAAGTATGTATAAATGTCTGTTCCGGTATCGAAATGGGTAAATTAATAGTTAAGTACGTATACTCCGGGACTTCGTATAGTAAGTGGTTACATATAAGTTACATATGAGCCAAAGTAGGTTCACTTCTTCCGCGTATACACACTGATACATAAACTGTTTTTTTTCATAGAAACCTTCTTGGGAGAAATGCAAACACAAGAAAAAAGAATTGATCAAATAAGTCCAGCCATTCTTAAGTGTTGCGTTTACATAGATTAAAAAATGTTTTTTATGTGTAGATAATGTTTGTTTTTGATTGAAGATACTTTGCGTTACTTTGCGGAAATCCATATTGGAATATTATAGTGAATATCACTTTGCACTTCTGCTTGGAATAGATGGGCAGCTACCACGTCTTACTCCAACAGAACACGAATGATTTTATTTGTCAGAGGTGTATGTGAAAAAGTTACACCTGAAACTAGTATTACTGAGAGAGCGAAATATCATATATTGAATACTTTAATGCGATATTGTATCATTCGGATTGTATCTAGGAACTAAAGAACGCGTTATTAATTATTTGTATTGGTTTAGTTACTAATATATATATATAGGCGGGTCACCTGATGTTAAGCGATCACCGCCGTCCATAGACACTTGCAACATCAGAGGGGTCGCAAGTGCATTGCTAACCTGTATTTTGAGGGGAGGAGTAAGAGAGAGGGGAGAAAGGAGAGCCAAGGGTAGGGGAGGTGGGCATCCGGCGCTCTCACTGACCGAACGAAAAACAACAATGGAAGCACTGTTACTTCACGTCGGGGTTCTGTGAGTCGGGTGGTACTACTCCGGATGAGCTGACCCATTCATACCGAAACCAATAATAGTTTCAACGTGACTCTACCACCTACACAAAGTATTGAACAACAATAATCAATGACATAGAATTTTGATATTTGTCATACATTTATCACTCTCCAAGTGACACCGTGTTACCCTCTACTTGTCTAATATTTTAAACATTTTTATCGTTTCATAAATATTCATGAACTTTTTGTATGAATGTTTAAAATGTCAAGAATGAGGTTAACGTTCTGTAAAATTGTGTAGATACGTCATTATTATTTTAATATATTGGATTGCGGCCATCAACTTGACCTTCGTATTTAGTTGAAGAGTAAATGTAATACTTGGTATTAGTCATTACATAATTTAGTAAAAACACCTAATGTAGAATTGTTTTGTTACCAATCTTCTAGATTACTGCTATTCTCGAATAGGCAACAATATTACAAGTGTTTTGTAATCATTTCCAATGCTTCAACGGTGTTGTTATGGCATTGTGGCATCATATTCCGCGGTATTAATTCTCATCCACGCGCAATAATCTATACTAATATTATAAAGAGGTAAAGTTTGTGAGTTTGTGACGTTGTGGCGTTGTAGGGGCTATCTCAGGATCTACTCACGCTATCATTACGCTAAGACCAATAGGAGCGGAGCATCAATGAAGAACGTTTAAAAATCGGGTTTCTTTTCTTTCTCGAGATTTTTTTTTTCTCGATCTGACTACGCTATTGACCTAGCAAGGTCTTAACAGCTTCACCGGACTACAATTCTTTCTCGAGAGCTTGTGCTGCGTGTTAGCGTTAGCTCATTGTAATTATTCCACGCGAACGAAGTCGCGGGCAAAGACTAGTAGAGAACTATATTTGGTAAAATACAAAGAATATTTCAAAATGTGAAGTTATTTATTTTTTAATTCATAGGACGCAAACGAACAAATGGGTCACCAAATGTGAAGTGATCACAACCGTCCATAGAAAATTGTAACACCAGGAGAGTCCTTAGTGTGTTGCGAGCCTGTGTTGGGTGATGATAAGGGGAGGAAGGGAAGAGTAGAGGGTGAAAGTGAGGAGAGGTGGGCCTCCGGCGCTCTCACTGACCGAAAGAAACGCGACAATGCAAGCACTATTACTTCACGTCAGTTTTCGGTGAGTGGGTGGTACTACCCCGGTTGAGCCGACCCATTCATGCTGAAATCAGTAATAGCTTCAGCGTGGCTCTACCAACTTCAAAATAACAAAACATAAAATGCACTACATGACAGACTAATCCCGCCAAAATCTCCAATAGTCATTATAGCGCGAAATAGGTTACAATTCCTGTCAAATTACAAACCACTTGACATGTATGCTGTCTCTTTTCCACACTCTAGATCGAAAGAGATAGATTACTGGCTCTTGTCTATGTCCGTTTGGTTACCAGATATACATTTTTTTTTCATTTTGCCATTTGTAATTCTGTCTCAATTTTAAAAATTATAGTATATTTTATATGTATTTTAAGGTACGTTTGGATGTAAAAAAAAAAAATAAAAAACTATGCCAAGTTACTAAAACGTTGTTTCAAAAAATTTACTTCCGGTTTTGAACATTAAAAAAAAGTTTTTTTGAAATTTTATTTTATTTTCAAAAAGAGCAATTATTCTTCTATGCAAATCGCTGCGTTTAATATTTTATTGTAAATTTGTTCAATTCGAAAAACTACTTCCAAAAAATGTGAATTTCAGATGTGACTGTTCTTTATAATCCCATTGACAAATAAAAGTGTTAAAAAAAAATTATGCATTGACATTCATACCTACTAGAAGACCAATTAGGCCGAATAGAAACGAATTTCAGAAACTCCTCTTTTTTCGTTGTCCGCTTCACGTGAAATGCCCCAATTGGCAACTAGACTAGGCTGACATTTTATTGTGTATGTCCCTGTACAAATGTCCCTGTTTTTTATCAACGAAGTCATCTGTTTTTCATATCGCTTTAGCAGGTCGCGAGAAATGTTACCTTTAAAACGTTCTTATGAATATTAATCTTCCCATATTATCTTCACTTCACGAAACAGAAGTCACGTATTAAGATCTCTTTTCGCTTAAGTTGTCGTGATAAGTTTCGGTAAGATAAATTGTACTCATTATATCCATTACCCTTTTATGAACTTTATTTATTACTACATGCGACAATCGCGAAACATGACTTACATAAATTTGGCAGGAAAAAGCCCGCGTTGTTTGTTGTGGCGAGAAGAACATATATCAAAGGACCTAAAAGTCGTAGTGTTTTGTATTACTGAGTTCTTTGTAAGTTAAATAAATTAGCGATCAACTGCAACTCCGTTCAGATGTATATGTTAGTTCGTGTGAATGAGATGATTAGCTATTACTATTTGCTAATTTGAAATAATGTCTGTTTAGTTTACGATTAATATATGGTCCCTCTAGCAAATAGTAGTGATACTTATTCACACCACCTGGACTGGTGGAGGTCTTCCATAGTGAGATTTTCAAGGTTGTTTCTGCCTCGTACTTTGATCCTGTGGATCGACTCCCAGCGGTGGTGTTTCCAAACAATTATGAATTACAAATCTTCAAGTAACGAGCGTACGCTTCTTTAAAAAGCTGGCAAAACACTTGCGACTTCCCTGATGTTGCTAGTATCTATGGACGGCGGTAATCCCTTACAATCGGCTGACCAGCTTGTTCGCTTGCCACCTATAATATAAAAAAAAGATACAATGCTCACCGTAAATACGTTTTATGTCATATTTATAACAACGAAAAAACCTAACCTAACCTAACCTAACATAAATACCAATTTTAGACATTTAAATAGTATTTTAACTTATAATGCAACGCATTAAACTTTTGTGGATATTATATTTAAGCAAGGCTGAACTTAAAGCTATATTGAGAGCGACCAAAAAGGACTGTAAATAAATTATACATACAGTGCGCAAAAAGTTTACACGAGCAATAAATACCATTATTAATTAACAATGTGGCCGATGTTAATCTTACTTTGTAGCATATCTGGAATGGTGAATTGCTCTGGTGTAAATACATACTTTATTCAAATGACCCCTTTTTAATTATTATTATCGTGGGGAATTCCTTTATAGATACGCCACCCTCCCGGGAGAGAGTGGGTTATGTCCGACTCGCACGGTTAAAAAACCCCGCGGTGTACCTACAGACCGTATTTGTTGTGGCGGCAAGGGATGGTACTAGCTACTGAACCTTGGATCAACGGTCCGCTCGGCGGAAGGTGACCGCCGAACTAATTCAAATGACCTCTAAAAATATTTATAAAAGTTATACTGAGAAAACTATTTTCAACGAAGATCTGGTGCAATGTAGAATATGATCAAAGATACCTTTCATGAAACGTCTGGAGTTGTGGAATCAAATCCACCTTAGAAAAATAAATAATTACACAGATAAACTGACATACATACTTACATATTAGATTAATCTAGTATTATTAAGTATTACTTTTGAACGATAGTTTGTATTACAATATTTATTTTATTTTCGAGATTATTTTCCTAGATATCTGGCGAACTTGGGCCACCTAGTTATCTATAATATATCTGGTAACCTAGATTATATATATACTTTCGAATATATAAATATCATTATGTTAATATAAACACTATAATAAAGCTACGAATAATAATTAACTGGAAGATTTATGTTACAAATTATAATAATATTGATATGAACATATGTAGTAATATTTTATCAGCTTCAAAATGATTTCTAAAATTTTTGAAAATATAAACTTAAAATACTTTCACCGATGAACGTCACAATTAACGGGAAAGATTTAAAGAGGGGGTAGATCGGGACAAGGTTCGGGTACATACCTTTTTCTGACCTAAAACAGAAATGCTCGCACAGAAATTCTGCAAAGTTTGATTGGCACCATATAGCTTTTGTCAAAATTAGCCCTCAGAAAAAGCAACCCATTACGACTGTACGAATGTACTTAACTTAAAATCTACGGGAATCAATTATTGTTGTTCTTATTCATCGAAAAAGCCGTTCATACTCTCGGTGAATGGTTTCGTCGATGGTGCATAGAAGTTAATAAGAGTGCCTGATAAGAGTGCCGCAATACTCTTCGATCCCACGAAACGCGCAAATAAATTTGAGCCCATCAGGCTATACGGAATCTATATCCCTTGGGTCGAAGAGGTCAAATATCTCGGTGTTACATTAGAGAAACATTTAAAGTTCAATTCACATATAGACAGAGTGCGAAACAAAGCCGCTATGGTCTTGGGTCGCCTCCATCCGTTGCTTTGTCGTAAGAGTAAGATGTCCCTCAGACACAAGCTCACTTTGTATAAGACGTATATCCGTCCCGTGATGACATATAGCTGCCCCGTTTTTGCGAATATGTCCAAAGATAACTTCAATAAGATGCAGGTTCTCCAAAACCGTGTTTTACGTAAAGTGACCGGTGCCCCGTGGTACATCCGGAGAGTCGATCTCCATAGAGACCTAGAAATCCCTTCTATCTGGGCGTACGTAAAATCACTTACGATTAGCTATTTTGAAAAATCCACGAATCATCCCAGTCCCTTAGTGGTATCCGCCGCAAACTATGAACCCGTACCTTACGCTGCGCGTTATAAAAGACGTCCGCGACACATTTTTACCGACCCTCCTGATCCAATCACGTCAGTGAACGATCAGTACCAGCCTGTCCCTCGAAACAGAGCGTGTTCACGCCCACGCCCGCATAACCACAGATCACGCCGCCGTGGTCTGGGGGTTAATTTCGCTCCCGCTCACCCGATTAGGCCTCCCACGGCAGCGGCTCAAGCCTAGGTTCGATCCCTCGGTAGGGAGCCCTTGAGTGCGTTGCTTGCGCGATACGGTGACACATAAATATACATCACCGCTAAAACACTACACGATCACCCCCACACACGTGCACGCCTACACGCTTACACATGAAAGTGGAAGGGTTTACTTTTTTTTTCCCTTATCGAACTAAAAAACTTTCAATTTTCCGATAATAAATATATGGAAGAGTTGTTTAGGCGTGTATGCTTGGTACACATATACGGTTCAACAACTCATACATATATGAATAGTTAGCTAGGCTAGCTAAGATAGATCGCGATTTTACATGCAACAGGCAACAGCCAAGCCGAGGTGTGCCGTGCACCCTTGAGCTGTTTGCCATAGTAAAATCGGCTGAGTGCCTTAAGCGCTCGCCTTAGTAGTCCGGTGAAGCTGTTAAGACCTTGATGGGTCAATAGCGTAGTCATTTCGGGAAAATAAAATTGTTCTTATTCAACTTTTTTACTCTAGTTTAAATATAAAAGTTCACGCGGAGTCACCAAAGTGGTTAGGTAGACTTGGCTAAAAAATAAAACACCTTAAGTATGTACAATTATCACATTTTTTCCAAATATTTATTGACAAATTTGGAGAAATCGTTAAATTGAATCTTCAGCTTGAAACAGAAGTTGTGTCGATGTAATGTACGAAGTTAGTTCATTTTTTTTTTAAATATCGTGTAAGATTTTTTTATCTTTACTAATCTATTATATTATCTAATACTAATATTATAAAGAGGTAAAGTTTGTGAGTTTGTGACGTTGTAGGGGGTAATCTCAGGAACTACTGGTCCGATTTGAATAATTCTCAGTGTTATATAGATCACTCATCGAGAATAGTTATAGGCTATATATGATCACGCTAAGGCCAATAGGAGCGGAGCACAGATGAAAAATGATTCAAAATCGGGATATTTTTTCGTTTTGAGAACTGCTGCGTGTTAGTGTATCTATTCCACGTGAACTAAGTCACGGGCAGAGGCTATACTACATATTATTCAAGCAATAATGACGTCCTAATTAATGCTACAAATGAGATTGTTGTTTGTTGTATATGTTTGCTACGTTTCCACGCTCTATTTACTAAACCGACTATCATGAAACTATTTTTATACAGATTGTGAGGGTACAGAGAAGGACATAGAGTAACTTTTATCCAGATAAAGTACTATTCCCAAGAAATAGATAAAATCTAGACTAATGCGAGCGAAGTCACGAGCAAAAGCTAGTTTCCTGTAATTCTTGTCTTATTTATTCGTGGTATTTTATTGATTCACTCTGCTGGTATTTCTAACTAGACCAAAAGTATTTGAAACGGGTAATATCATTCATTTTTGTATTCACCCCAAGTAGATCTACATACATAGGTACAAAAACTTTTAAAGTATATTTATATGTTTAGATAAAAATAGGTACGACGGAAAAAGCGAAACAAATTGAATTTAAAAATAAATTATATACCGAGTTCTTAAAAGTCATATAAGAGTAAAAAATCATTTGAAATTTGTACTAAATACCAGATTATCAAAACGAAATTAAAGAAAATAAAAAAATATGTAACAGTATTTAAAATTATCTTCAATACGTTGCAAAACAATCGAAGCTGCGAGCAAAACTTAGTTTACAAAAAAATAAAGGTAATGGGAAATTTTACTACGGTGTTTACCTTGAGTGATGTCATCAATTTATGACTTGTATTATATAGAAGAGACAGTATCTATGGTAATAGATTGAAGATGCGAAACGAATTTTAAACAGCGTCACGATATATCTGAATCATGTTTATAAGATATATGTATAAACAAAAATACATATATCAGATAGATTGACAGTCTTAAATAGGATAGATATTTTATAAAGTTCAATATTTCTGGAACGAAAAATTGAAAAATGGCTATAATGACCTAGGTTTTCCTATGGCTTTATTCACATTACTGTAGGTTTCATATATCCCACGGAAATATAGGTTTTTGGATGAAAAATACATTAAGTCCTTTTCTATACTCCTGATAAAGAGTATGAAAAATTTTATGATATTGATGAGTAGATATGGTGTGAAAAGAAAAGTGGGAGAAACAAATAGACAAACTCACTTTTGAATTTATAATATTAGTAAGGATTACACTTCAGTACATTTATTATAAAAAGAGAATGATGGTTTGTTTGATGGTTCGATTTAAAAAAATATTGCAGGCTTGAGGGCTTATGTTACT
>JACEII010000003.1:3017139-3041799 GCA_014332785.1 Antheraea mylitta
TGCTCTCTGTGTGGTGCTTAAGAGAACTTTTTGGCCGCTACACTGTTTCACAAATGAATTGAACCTCTTGCACTTGCTCTCTGTGTGGTGCTTAAGAGAACGTTTTGGCCGCAACACTGTTCCACAAATGAATTGAACCTAGCAGCAATAACTAGAGTAATATGAATACGATACGATTGCTAAACCACTGCCTACAAAGTACGTTCTCCCTGACTTGCACATATTTGTTGCTGTTACTAAGTTCTTTATTGTAATAATTAATTTCATTAAAGTTACGAGCGTTTGCTAGAATGTTACAAAAGGACAAGTCTTACATAAAGTCAAAATTAGTTATTGAATTCATGAAATTAGTGTAATGGGTTTCTCTTGTAACGATTTCCTGGAAATCAGTTGACCAAGTAGTGCCACCAGAATTTTATATTATAACTTTCACGGCTGGCTCGTTCCTACAGACGTAACGATCGAATTTAAAGACAAAGCTTTTGTTCAAAACCACAAATCTAATAGAATACATATTAGTAGCTTATATACTTCCTTGTTCATGAGCTATTAAGTTGGTGTGAAATTAAATAATGACATCACGCCGACGGTTATTCTGATCAATTTAATAAAAACAATAATGTATAGAGATATGTATAGAGATGATTAATTTTGAATTCACAAGTCAATCTGCATATAGTAGAGGCTCAGTCATCTTTTGCCTCACTTCATCAGCCTCATCAACCAGTTTATTTTCAACTAGATCATTAAAAAATTATGCTGTGCTTCCATTAACCTGAGCCTAAGCACCTACAATCTCGTGAAATGCAATTATAAATTTACTTCGTATAACATTTTTAAAGTCTAGTTCTTCTTTCTTTTATAAACGAAATTGTCCTGTTTTAATGTAGTAGTTTTAATGATGTAATTCCAATAACGTTGGTGAATATGGACTTCAGCACATCCGATATAATTAATAGTTCATTGCAATTGAAAAATTATTTCAGTTTATATATAAAGATCTGAGTTTTCAATTCGAATTTCACGTTTACCTTTGTTTACGGATGCAAAAAATATTTCGGTAAATACCATATTACTCTCAGACTGGCAGTATTCATGGGCAGCGATCCATATTGAGAAGCTTTTGGTCAGATAGTAATTTTAAAGCAAGACTTGTCTGTAATGTATATTGGGAATATTCTGACCAGGTAGCATTTTTAACGGAATTTGTGGAGGTTAACTAATTAAAAGAAATTTCAGTAAAGATTTAGTAACGTTTTGCAAATAATCTAATAAGTATTTGACTAAGTAAGGGAACATATTATAATCGAAAGAAACAAAAGCGTCTGAATCACCCTAGAACTATTTGTAGGCGTTGACAAAAAGGTAACTAAAATTAGTCTCGATTTCAAAGATATGAAATAAACTTTGAAGGATGGATCTAAATGGAGAACTATTCCTAAACTAAGGATACATCTTCATTATAATGTATGAATTGTTTGCGACTCTTGTAAATTGGTAATGAAATCAGTTTAACTCGTAGGCATTTTTTTTTCAATATTCCTTACGTATAAAACTCATAAAAAACCTCAATAGAAGTAGCAGATCTAGATATACTATTTCACTAAAAAGATAATAATTGGTATCATCTAACCCTGTAGATAAATTAATTTCTAATTCGTGGTTGACATTGGACATAAAGCGCCTTTCCCTCAGAGGACATTTCGATGGCCTAAAAACATTGTAACAGCTCTGGCAGCGAGAGTAATGTCAGGGTCGCGAGCCCGCTCTAACTGGTCCCGGCTGACATTTCTGCCTGGCCAATCATAGGTGTTGTAAACATTGAAGTATATAAAACATGCAGGAATGTTGTTATGATTAGAGGGCTTCTGGAATGAAGTTCCTTTGTATAGTTTGATCCTGAAATTAAACTGATTCAATTATATAACAAATACTTGGTAATTAATCTTTTATGTTAAATCATTTTAAAATCCAACTGTTCATTAGAGTAAAGGGTCTAGTTAAGAAGTTTAATTAACTGCTTCTAAATTTCTTGTAAGTTCCAAATTTATAAAATCCTAGTTGATTGTGTCAACTTCGTCGGGCATTAGATTCGGTAAAGGAGGAATTGCCGCCAAAAAATAATTAGCCTAAAATCTCACACCAAATGGACATAATTCTATGCAGATCCATTCAGTAGTTTTGTCGTGAGTTCAAATGAACTATACTTTAATTATATAGATAAATTTTGTATTCGGATAGAATTTAACCAATATTCGTAGAGAAAGCATTGTTTTGTACCAAATTTAAATGTATCTCAAAGAATTTTTACAACACAGATTATAGATTTAATGTCTAGAAAGCATTTATTTATTTATTTAGCATTTATTTATTTACATTACATCGGCTTTCTATGTGCTGTTCAATTTAGAATACATTGTATACCAGCTTATTATTTTAACAAATTAATTTTAGGTGAGAATGGTTTCAAAATCTTTCTATCTTTAATTTTCTTCTAGGGTCCGTATTATGGTAAACAATATACGTTTATGAATAATTAAGGTAAGAATTTGGGCACTTTTCTTTTTCATTATCGCTTTTTACATTGCAACTTTGATGTCATTGTCCATAACGTATCTCCATTGCTGTAAGAAGAAATTAAATTTAAAAAAGTTGCAGAGAACTTCAATTTTGAATTACTTTACATTATACCAAAAATATTTAGTAAGAGACTCCGTTTGACTATAAAATACCCTAATAATGTCAGTTTTATTTGCTTTTTAGGTAATAAATTTAAATTGATTTATTACCTCCGTAAAAAAATGATATTGGCAGATGCTGTATGTATCGTCAACTGCCGAAAATAGTTAAAAATAAAAATGAAATGTTTTTTAATGTCAAATAAAAAAAAATGTTTGCGAAAGTTTCGGCACTATTTTATTACCTAATAATGTTTATTTTTATTGACAAATCTGCATTGTTTATATCAATGACATTTTGCATAATATCTATCTAATACCTTTAAGCGAGCAATTCTTGTATATTTTTATATTTGTATATATTCAGGACCTCGGAAACGGCGGCAGCTATTTCCTTGAAACTTAGTATGTAGGTAGTTTCGGGGACGATAAATCGATCTAGCTAGATTTTATTCACAAAATACTTTTTTAACTGGGTTCTCAGGCAATGAAAAAATATAGCTAGAATATAAAGGTAAATTTCACCGGCGCTGTCAAAACAAAAATAGCTCAGATGGAAATCGGTTGCTTCGAAAATCTGTGTAACCCCAGTTCAAATCCAGGTGATAGCAGAGAGATATATATTTTTTATAAAAATGTTAATTGTTTGTGGCAAACTTAACAGTTTATTTTAATTTAAAAATGATTTTTAAAGAACCGAGGTAGGCTCGGTTGCCCAGGTACTGAATATTGATTTGGCTTTTATGCACAAGCCAAATGGATGAAAAATAATACCACCAACCATGAATTCTGGATATCAGAAAAACACATTGGAAAAATTTAATACGGTCAGTTTCGAACATTGAGTTATTATATTTAGTTATTTATTATACGTTATTATATTACAGTAGTGCACTATTCTACCTACAAAAACTAGACGATATAAGTATTTTATTTTCTTCTGTTTTCGCCGCCAAGATTGTATCATTTTAATTCTCCTATTAAGAAGAACTTATCATGAAGAACTCTCGCTGTGTTTATTAATTTTTCTTTTACTTATTATACTAGCTACCCGCCTCGGTTTCACATGGGTACACCAATGAAGAATATGGCACGAAATGTTCCCCTTACAATACGACTAAAATGAGAATTGAATAATCTGAGGAATCTGATTGAAGATCTGTCGTCTCATTCACTACATACTTTTAAATGGGAATTTTACTATCGAAATTTTTACTTTTTCCTAAGATTTCTCAAAAATTTTCATTCATAAAAACATTGTCCTTACAATTTTAAACACGAAATAAAAAAACCAAATAGGGGCAACGGTTCTGAAAGAATTCGGCATTTGATTGTTATTTTTAGATAACTTATGTTTTTTTAATATATTTTAAAGCAGCGGGCCCGACGGACCTTGTCCTACCATGATAATAAAAAAACCTCGAAAAATTATAGCTAAGCCAGGTGAAAACCGCATTAAAATTCGTTCAGTAGTTTTTGAGTTTATCGTGAACAGAAGACAAGCGTGGCAGAGAACTTGTTTTATATTATGTAATGATTTTAAATATAGATTTGGCACATTTATATGTCGGATATTTGCAAACGACAATATAATTGGTCAATTTTAGTAATTTTAGAAGTCGCCTAGGTTTTATAAGGGTTTATTTGTGAAAGAAAATAAAAACATACGAATATGACGATAATTGGTATAGATTGGACAATATATACTCGATGATAAAAAAAACATCATCCAGGAATAAAACAAAAGACTATGTTTGCTCTGAAAGATATAAAAATAAAGTTCTTGAGCCACGTAACATTGCAAAGATCGATAACACCTAGCGATCTTACATAATAAGTGTTGTAACACACATTGTTAAACAAGGATGATGCACCAGCCGCGCGGACGTGAACTGTGCGCCTACGAATTGCAAATTACTGGGACGATACTTCGATGAAGTGATTGTGTGATACACTTCTACAACTCTTTATGAAG
The DNA here is from genome assembly GCA_014332785.1 of Antheraea mylitta. Classification (NCBI taxonomy): domain Eukaryota; kingdom Metazoa; phylum Arthropoda; class Insecta; order Lepidoptera; family Saturniidae; genus Antheraea; species Antheraea mylitta. The sequence goes on from JACEII010000003.1 coordinate 3,021,793, forward strand.
TTGTGTAACGTTTGATCAACTGTTGAATTATATATTTTTACATTACAAATATCAATACTTGATCTAAATAAACAGACAAATAAAAACCGTCACAAAATAGAATAGCCTGGCTTATGATCTGCTCCTTGAATTACCTGTTCTCTAAAGCATTAGGAGATGCTTTCTTCTCTACAAACTATATCATAGTCAGATACTAGTATTATGTATACGGAGACATCATTGTTGTTGTGTAATTAAGGCTTATTTATGTGTGGTGAATAATTTTGCATTTACATCTGCCATTTCGAAGCTGATATTCATCGCTATAATGTACAATTAATGATGGTACTATTCGCACATGTATAATTCTACTGAAAGGTGAACGAGATGGATATATGGATTTATTAAAAGATAATGCGAAACTAAATATAAGGTTCCTATAAAATATATTTTTTAAATTGTATCATTGATTACTAATTAATATATTGGATTGAAAAAAATAAGTTGTTTCATCTTTATTGGCCCTTTGACGGTATTATAATAAGAGAAACCTTCCTTATTATGTGGGTACTATCAGAAATTTATTTGAATTTATGGCGTATGATTATTACCTAAAAATATATCTAAGTTCAAAATCCTATTGTAACCAATTTAGCGCTTGTGCGATTTACTTGAAAATAAGTAAATAATTTAAGAAACCAAGAATACGTTTGGACATCCTTTTTTTAAGTACATGTAATAGGTATAGAAGTTTGTTGTTGGCATAAGTTACTTAAAATGTTTTTTAACGAATTTGAGAACATATTTGTGCGTTAGGATGGTCATATTTTAAGTGTACACAATTAAACTGCACAGATCCATATGGTGGAGGTGTATTATGCCGATACGGGGTCTTATCACCCACTCCCTCTTTGAGGGGTCTACCATCAATGACCCCTAATATTGCAGTCGGGGCTCCTCCGAGGGCCAACACCTGTCGGGGGAGCAAATGCAATGCCAGTAGGCAGTCCCTGCTGCTCCCCCGCCTATAAGGTTTATGAAATCACCATGGGGCGACTTGAGTCCGCGCGAATCAGATATAACCTGTCCTTAGCTACCCGCCGGAATGGATGTCCGTTAGGAATCCCCCATGTAAAAAAAGGTCATACTGTAATGGCTGCTAGGCTTGATCACACTCAATTGGAAAATCTGTGTCCAAGCAAGTGTGAGTGCGTTCAGGCAGCTGTATCCAGAGCCAGTCTCTCTAGCCATCTTATGGTCTTAAACCACACCTTGATTTATTGACAAGATTCTGATCGAAATAAAAATCAAATGAATTTTTCACTATCTTGCCTAATATTATTTGTATTGAATGTAAAGATCATTGTCATTAAAGCATAATGTTGAGCATCGATGTTTATATTCTTATTGTAGTAATTTTAAATATTATTAATTGTAATATGTATGTTCTTAAATGTTTGGTAAAGTTCAAGAGTAAATGTCGATTATATATCTACTATACTCACGATTGTTATTAGAATTATAAACCAAGGTTGATTATTATTCAGATATTATTGTGTTTAATTGAAGAGAAGATTAGCCTTTTTATAAACCAGATTCCCAAACTTATTTCTACTCTGAATCTTATATATTGTTAGTGTCCCAGTCTGCCTCTCTATAGGTAGGAGTCTGGCGGCCACCTTCCGCCGGACGGACCGTTGGGGCGACTATCCAAGGGGAATAGCATAAACCGATCCCTTGCCGCCTCAACAATTACGGTCTGTCGGTACACCGTGGGGTTTTAGTCCGTGGGACTCGGACATAACCCATCCTCTCCCCCGGGAGGGTGGCGTATCCATAAGGGATTTCCCCACGTTAAAAAAAAGAATGTAATTACATTTTAACCATGTCCCAATGACAATAACTCCTTACGATTACGCCAAGTCTTTACACAATATTTTAAGTTACGCTTTGTCTTATTCTGTTATGTCATTGTGTCTTGCTCTAAAGTCGGAAGAGCGTCACATCTAATTATACACCATTAGTCAATAAAAATACTTTCGTTACATTATTTACATTTTTGGACGCAGCTTTTTAATAAGGATGGCGATTCTTTGCAAAGAAAAACAATTGTTAAATTGATCCGAATCGTGGTCTGTCAACCCGATTCATCAATAAATCCATGTATAGAGTAGAGTATCCAAAAATCGACCTCTTATATTTTTTCTGTTTTGATGAGCTTTTTAAATTATTATATGGTTTTATTTTTATGTAAAAAAAAATTTAAAATCACGATTTTAAAGTGCCATTGATCTATTCACCCAAAATATATATAGGTAATTATTATCTAGTACAAAGCATATAAATGATATAATTTATTTAAATCTTGAGCGTGTTTTTCTTAGCGTAACTTCTGAAATCAAAAATGAAGTTTTTAAATTGCTAATTTAAATCTTTTGCTATATTTGTATGTGACAAATGCATCGATTTTATTAGTTCAATACCTTCAGCTGCACTAATACATTAACTACGTAGCGCGAAAGCACATGCTATGTATAGTCTGCAACTTTCCTATGATGGCATCGCGATGTAATATTGGAACATTTCTGTTATAGACTAACTTATTATAATTTTTGTTAACTTTAATTAAAGATTTGAGCAAAGTAAAGGGTAGAATTCCAATCTTTGGAACTTATACGTTGACTATAAATAATAGTAAAAAAGGAATTAAAAATTACGCTTTTATAAGTAAAAGTTGTTTATTTTTAATATGAAATTGGTAAATAATGAATAAATAAAACATAATTGTTTAATTAAAAGAAAACTTACGATAATTTATAAGAATTTTAATGTTTTCACAAAAATGCGTCGTCGCAACTTGTTAAATGGCGCGCGTGGAACAAATTTATGGACGTTATTCTCTACGGTTGTTAAACCGAAGTCTGATATGTCACTTGATCTTCTGTGTAATTACCGCAATTTTATTCAATCTCTTGGTTATTCGTTAAATGTTTGGCTTCGTGTTAACTTTGAGATTATATTTAAAATAGTAGTTTTTTTTCTATTCACAATATTCTCTTTTAACATAGATCGTTATTAGTTCATTTATGTTTAGATATAATCACCTAAGAGGTATTAGAAGTGTCAGCTAAACGTGAGCCGTACGCCAAGGAAGAAGAAACACACCGAGTCTCTACGTCCCCAGCAAACCTCAAAATGTTAAGAATCTTATTGAAAATCTAAAATTATCGTACGTGTGTCTTAGTAAAAATTCAATAAACCCACCTATTTTATTTGAAAGGTCAGTACAGTTACTTAAACAATAGGACGACATAATTATTTAAATTTCTATCCACACCCTTATCAACGTTGTGAACGCCTGACTCAGATTAAAGCGTGACTATATCATATGACTTTTTCGTAGCGTACAACGTTTGCTCTGTTAACTCTAGTTATTCAATATAAGGCTCGAAGTCTAGAAGTTAGTACTCCTTCAGCTCTTCAAACAGAGCGTGTGCGCGCTCATTCTCATGTAATCATAGATAACACCGCCGAGGTCTGGCGGTAAATTTCGCTTTTGCACATTCGCCGCTACACTCTTCAATAGTGGCTTAAGCTAGTTTAACATAAACAACCTCGTCCTTATAGCCCGGTGAAGCTTTGAAGGCCCGTCAGACCAATAACGGTAAAAACTACAGGATTGTGCATGCAAAATTTCAGTGCTCGACTTGGCTACACTTATTTTTACCCTTGGGTTTACTTATTTTTAGTCCTTCTATATGACATGCTTCAGGACTGTGGTCTGCAGATTACGTTATTTATTAGAATAGTAAAAAGCTACAGCGATATTCTGACATCAAGTAAACTATCAACTAGTTCATAGCATTAAAAAAAACCATTCGATTCCCAAGGCCTTTTTGAAAGTAAATCCAATATAACAATAACGTGCATAAGTTATAATAATTTATTGGTCAACGGAGGCGAGAATGTTAATGGAGTCGTTATTTGCGAATTGTTATGAGGTAAGGTTTCAAGATATGCTCTTTTGGTTATATCTTCATGTCCATTTAAGCCGTTATCGGTATAAATTTGTCAATGTTATTGAAATATTATCTTTGTTTCGTTTTTTATATATATTTATTGGACTTGCAATAGCTACATATATATGACAGTAATAAACTTTAACATTGTCTGACCCACCAGTAATAAAAGTCGGGACACTCACGTGTTTTTTGTTTAAGAAGATTTTAATCATGTGAGTTAGTTATTATATTGTAATTACACGCAGGCGATGTCACGGGCGGGCGCAAATGTATTATAAACTGAAAATTAGATGACAAAATTCGTACATTTTGACTATATTTAAAACACAGGGGTAATCAGTAATGGAGTATAAGAAAAACAAGTAAACCTTGATTTCTTCAAAGTAGACATCTTAATAATATATCATTATACCCTTAAAATTTCTCTATCTGGCATAAAAGTTTCATTAAAATCAGTTCAGCTCTTTCAACCCCCAAAAGACGATGAATTCATAACTACATTCGTTTCGATGTAAACGCATTTTTACAAGCTTAGCTAAGTTGAACCTTGATAATTTGAAAAAAAGCCTTAGTCCTTTATATTAAGCCTTGATACATTGATTACACAAAATTGAAGCGCTTGACATATCGAAATAATTAGTATTTCCTTAAAAAGTGTCACAGTATATATTTGTCTTTTGTATCTCAAATAAATCGATCAAAATTATTTGTTTGAAGTTCGAATTATCGAGATTCCATTGCATCTAGTTACCCGAAGAAAATACAGTGAAATGAGATGCTTTACACCATTTTTAAGACATAGATTCAACGAAAGGTATGTGTGATGCAAAAACAAAAATCTGCAAGGTTTCTTCAGCGTACACCAAAGGGACCTTTTGACGCATTCCGCGGTGCCATTGTCTCGCACTTAAGATCTTAAGATAAGCGATCTTTTCTTTACGTTGCATACTGAATGTGAAGCAATCGTGAATGTATTAAAGCAAGGGCATAAATGATTATAATTATACTACCGAATTGCCTTTTAATAATATTCTCGGGTTTAATAGCCCAAAATGTTTATAAATTTTGGTATTGCATTTGATCTCGAATTTTCTAGTATTGTTGTGTAACATAATCTTTACATATAATAAAAGAGAACGTCTCTTTATTTGTTGCTAATATGCTTGTAGCTGGAAAAACAAGAGATAGATTATATAGATTATTTTATAGATCACATGTGTATTCTTTGGTCAAGTTTTTTAAAATATTCTGTTACATTAGATATCCTATGGGAGAATTATGAGGCGAGATTAATTTAAGTAGACACAAGATTACTACCAGTACATTCTGTTGACATATTTTGTATAACTCGTTAAATACTAGCCAGTATAGAGAAGCACACCCGTTTAATCAGTTTTAGAACCCGATTAGGCCGCCCACGGCAACGGCTCAAGCTTAGGTTCGATTCCTCGGTAGGGAGCCCTTGAGTGCGTTGCTTGCGCGATACGGTGACACACAAATATACATCACTGCTACAACACTACACGATCACCCCCACACACGTGCACGCCTACACGCTTACACATGAAAGTGGAAGGGTTTACATTTTTTCCCTTATCGAACTGAAAAACTCTCAATTTTCCGAGAATAAATATATGAAGGAGTTGTTGAGGCGTGTATGCTTGGTACACATATACGTTTCAACAACTCAAACATATATGAATAGTTAACTAGGTTAACTAAGATAGATCGCGATTTTGCATGCAACAGGCAATAACCAAGCCGAGGTGTGCCGTGCACCCTTGAGATGATTGCCAAAATAAAATCGGCTGAGTACCTTAAGCGCTCGCCTTAATAGTCCGGTGAAGCTGTTAAGACCTTGCTGGGTCAATAGCGTAGTCATTTAAAAAAAAAAAACAGTTTTAGATAACAAAGCTATAGAAAAATGTGAAATTTGATAAAGAACTCTAAATAATGAAATCAAATAACTCACACATCGTTACTAAATATATTACACCATTAATATTATAGTTCTTTGCGTAATACTATACAAAAACAGGCCTTGCAGTAAATATTTGGATATAAAATAAGTCATGTAATTGTATCGAGAAGAGCCACGCGAATAGCTCTTCCGAGTTAAAGAAACATGACTTTATTGTTAAAATACCTCTTCTCTATGTCTTTTACTGTCGTCTATTTACGACATAAGAGTATATAGCTGGTGATTTGCATAGAAAGCGTCACGAACTTCCCTTCAAAAATTGTAATTATTTTGTGACTGACAGCTAATAACTGTTGTCTTACTTCATACTGAAATTAAATCAAATTAAAGATACTTAATTCAATTTAAGCTTAAGAAGGTTTTTATGAACGTCAAGGACTGGTTATGTTTATGTTTATCTTTTTTAACGTGCAGATTTTTATAATACATTAAATGTACAACCGTTTTAGTGAATGCAAATAGAGAATGTTAATTTCAGACACTACCATCGTTCACATATTGATTAACACTATAATAGCCTGTACAAGGCCCAAGGTCTCGCGGCAGGCCCAAAAAACGCTGGTTGGACGTGGTGAAGGCGGATTTAAGGGACAATAACCTCACACAGAAGGATGTCGAAGATCGAGCAAAGTGGTGGAAGTCTATTAGGAAAGCGAACTCTGGCACTAAGCCGGGAAAACCCTAGGAAGAAGAAGAAGAAGAGAGCCTCTTGATATCCAAACCGGCTTGACATGGTTCTTGAAATTACGGTCGGGCAAATTGCTAATGTGCTTTGAGACTTTGTTGTAAACCCTTACTTCACTATAAATGGGCTAAATGTTTATAAGAATTTTTTTTTAACTTTATATTTGGCAATCAATCTTTTTTTTCTTTTTTTTTTATCGAAGCTTGACATAGTGACTGCACTATGCCTGATGTTAAGCATAGTACAATACAAAAACATCGCCAACCACCGAGAGACAGATTATCCATCGCCGGTCGCCGCTGTCATGCCGGCCATAACGACAAAAGTCACCCGGTACTGGATATGCACAGGCTGATCCCGAAACGCGAAGCGCAGAAGCTTTTTCGCCATATGCATGGTGGTTGCGACCCAGTCGGGTTGTAAAACCCTACCACCCCGCTTTCGCCATTGCCTCGTTCGTTATTCAGCAGGGTGCTGCACTACGTGCAGGTGAGGTTGACTTGGGTTTCTCAAGTCTTAAGATGTTATTCGACACCCCTTACACCCCAATTTTTTAGATTATTACTGCCATTGTCGCGTAGTCAATAATAAATACAAGCGTCGTGCGATCACTTTAATATTAAGTGTCGTGTGAGCCAATATTCTAACAAGATGGTGGATCCCTTGTTAGAACCTTCCTGGGAGATTTTGTGGCATCTCAGAATTTCATGCTCCGTGGTATTATTTTCCATTTACTTAACTTATGTACAATAAACTAACTGTATTACGTAAAACACCACTAAATTTACAAAATATAGAGTCAAACAACATAAGATGATGAATAAAATATAAAACACACTACATGACAGACTAAAATACCGCCAAAAACTCCAATATAAGAGGTTATAAGTTACAGTGATGTCTTGTAATAATGCTATTTCAATTACTTTTGTTTCCACCTATACTTAGGTTAAGTATTTACTTAGTGATTCACAATGTGCCAAGCGCAGTATATCAATCAGGCTGACGTATCTGGCACTGTTAGTATGAAAACACGTATGGATTCACCGCGATGAATCGCTATACTGATCTGTGACGTATTTTTGTGCCGAAATTAATGGAACTGACTGCAACCGCATATAAACCAAATATACTCACTAATGTGAATACCAGGAAGAGAGCTGGCTCCGTGACCGGTCGTCATGAATCACCTTTACGAACGGTATCGAAGTTCTCTTGAAAGGTGATGGACGAGATTTCGTGTGTGGTAATGATGGCGATTCTTCGCAAAGGAACATTGATTTTTAAATTGATCCATATCGTCGCCTTTGGAATCGAATTATGAAAAAATCGAGATCTAAAGGATCGAGCATTTGAAAGTCGATAATTTTTCTTTTTCGATGACTTTGTTTTATTTTTTTAACATTATCTAGTATTATATAGTGTTATTTCTATATAAATAGAAAAATTCGAATCATGGTTTTATAGTGGCTGAGATTTATTTACTGCATAGATTCGATGTTTAATATCGATGAAAGAATCGATTCTACTATTTATAGTGTCCTCTCGTCCGCTTGTGTCTGGTACTGTTATTGATTACAAACTAGTCTTCCGCCTCGGCTTCATTATATCAACGGAGAAAATTATACCCTATCTTCCACTGAACGTTAATCTGTCAATTCTGACAACATTTTGAAGAACCCTATACTACTTTCTGTTTAACTCTCTTCTCTATATGGAGATTTTTTTACCAAAAATTTTCACTCTTACAAATGATTTTCTAAACATTTTCTTTTCTATAAACTCTAGACAATTATGAACACAACAATAATGTAATTAGTTAAATAGTTGCAGTTATCCTGGCAAGCAACTGAACAAATGAATGTCAATCGGTCAATCTCATTAATTTTTTTGCAGATCACCGAACAATTTTCTGTCTCGCTCACTCACACGTTTCTTTATATAGAGATTTTTAAACCTGAATTTTTCACATTTCCATACGATATATCAAGATTTTTGTTTTATGTGTACTTTGTATTTGTACTTATACTATATGTACTTGTCCTGATAATCATACACAACAAAAAATAATTAATCAAATAAGTGCAGCAATTCTGAAGTAATACGCTTACATACACGCGGCAATCGATTTTATTTGTATAAATTTACAACAAGAAAATCAAAACAAAATATTTTATATCAATAAAACTAAATTTACGATTATTGATAAGTGGAAATTTTGCGAGATTACTAATATAGTATACGTATATGTATATATATACATGAATGTGATGTAATCAATCTAAATATATATATTCTGATAGGTAATCATTGTCACGCCAAAGACCTTAAAAATCATAAATATATTTTTAATACTTTACTTTATTGTAATATTTGACAACAATTCTCATCAATATTAAATGACTATGTATGTGGCTTACATGCTACTTAGACATACTCTTTTTCAAGTACAAATGACAGAAAACAGAAAACAGGAGACAAAAAACAGAAGTTTGGCTACAGTTTTTTTAACTTGAGGTTGCTGGATATCCAGGGGGTACTTAGGAGAATCGACTCATTGCAACGCTCTGCGATCACGCTTAAAGTCCAGGCTATCTTTCAAGTCATCGGATATAATGAATTGCTTTAAGAAACATCCGCAGTATCTCAGCTGTTGTGCAATTAGGTAGAAATCAGTGTTTGCTTTAAAGACTAGTTATTCACTCTTTTTAATATCGAATCCGAGCCCATGGGCCTCCGCGTATCTTTGACTAATTGTGAGCAGACTTTCATAGCGTTGATCGAAGGGCTCATCAACAACATATCATCAACATAACTAATATTGTTGACACATACCTCGTGATGAAAACAGCCTTGAAAGTATTATTGAGCTTAGCAATCAAGCAGTTTATGTACAGACTAAAGAGGCGAGGTGAAGTCAAGACATCCTTTTTTTTTATTAACGTGGGGAAATCCTTTATGGATACGCCACCCTCCAGGGGGAGGAAGTGGGTTTTGTAAAACCCACGGTGTACCGTCCCGCGCATTGTAGGGGCAGCCAGGGATCGAGCTCGCTCTCAAACATGAAAAATTGCACCTGCGGCAGCCTGGCGAGTGAACGCCTACTGCAGAGAGACTACTGGGTACACGACCAGTAGCCTCCCCTCGTCAGCTTCACCCGTGCAACGAGGAGATGCTCCCCCGGGCCATCACCTCAGGTTTGGCGACAAAGTCAAGCTTATAATCATCCGATCTTAACAAAGCCCTTAGAACATAAATGTTATTGTCATCTCTTTTTTAATAAAGGATAATTACTGGATACAAATCTTTTAATCCATTCGTGTTAAATTAACCATACCAGATGTATACACTAATGTCCATAGTTATATATGTAGTTAGAGATATGAAATATTCAAGAGACTTGATAAGAATTCGTTTGTTTTTCAAAAAGCTTCGTCCCAATGAGATCATCGTTTAAATAATTCAAAAAAAGATATCTTTGCAAAAAAATCAGTATAACGTGTGCTCTACACGATTTTAGAATAAAAATCGACCGACGATTAGACACGTACGTATTTGGGTTGTAAATATTAGCCGATATGCATTAAACAGTTATGTAAATAAGTTTAAAACAACATTGTTTTGATCTTATTTATCTGTGTAATCTGTGGGTTGATGACCTCTGATTTTAATGTGTTTTTGTGTACATTTGTCATGCTTTGCATACAAAAGCAGATGAGTGCTAATGAGATTTTAATAACGGCTTATGAAGGATTCTTAAGGTTTTATATAGTCAACACTAGATTATTCTATGTTTTATGTCCACAATCCGATTAAATATACTCACCTTCACTAATAATTACTTATTTATAACACATAATCTTATAATATATTTAAAACATATAGCAGTTTATTGACTGCTTTGAAAAGCGGACAAATATACTAGCTATCACTCGTGACTTTATCTGCATTTGTATCTTTGATAGATACAGAAAAGGGCACGGACTACCTTATCCAAAAAAAAGTAACAATCCTTTGGGATTGGTCGAATATATATTAGTATAAACGAAGTGGCGGGCAAAAGTTAGTAACGATTTGCTTGAAATACATTTCTTTATTTCGATAAAGCGTTTATAGCGTTTTTAGATCAAATCTGAGAGGAATGTTGTAGTGAAACGGTAAGATATTCCATGAACGCCGGATAAGTATTTGTTCATTTAAACATTAGATCAGTGCGAACAGAAATAAGGTTAATTAAAAAACGAATTGTGTCACTTTATATTGTTGAGACTATTTAATTACATATGACATTAGTTACTTTGTTGATAATATTGTGTTTTTTGATGTGATACATCGATGAACGCTGGCTGTATGGACGAAAAAGCATGACTCATTGTCACCTTCCGCCTGAGTCGAGCGTGCAAGCGTGAGCGCGAAACAAGTGATAGAGAGGCGCGATCGGCCTAAAAGTTAGGCTTGTGGCGTATCTATGTATATGTAGAATAATTCAATTCATAAAGTATGTAATTTTTCATCAATCTTTATATGACATAATCACGTATAATTATCGTCCGTAAACAGAGTTTACAGACAACCAATTTTTTTTTAATTGACGCTATTAAATATTTCAATAGGCGAAGATATGATAGGTCAGTATATATTTCTTCTCTGTTTGTCAATAATTATTATTAGCTTATTATGTTTATTTGTAAGTTTGAAATCCTTTTTCGTCATAGATCGCCCTTTGTACGTTTGCAATGTACAATATTTGTACAATCATCAATAGGGTTTCTACCCTTGAAAAATTAAAAGTATGTACAGATAATAATATCTATCTACACCTAACACATAAAGAAAAATACATTGTACTCTTTATAGTAATCGAATTTCGACCATTGAATGACCACCTGTTATTTTATTTTGCTGTCTCAGATTTGAGGAAGTTTAACCCTTAAATTCTTGTAAAAGTTCTCTATAAACCTGATTGAATTAGATTTTGTTCTTATCAGTACCTTACGGTTCTCTGCCATATTTTGCCAGCGACGATTGTAAATTATACAAAACTGATACATGTTGCATTTCTGAACCCCTAGTAAAGTCTGTCAATAGGTTTTTTTCTATAAGTTACTACAGTATCCAAAAGAAATTAGAGCGCGGATGCAAATAAATACGTTGTTACGAACTTATGACGTCATAAAAGAATACACTGGTCTCTAATAAAAACACTACAGAGAAAAACCCTCTTTGGAGGGTCAATCACCACAACATAATAACATGCCAATTATGACAGAGATGCAACTGAACCTTCTTTTGAATTTACACGTGCATTCTTCTTTTGTTAGGGCGTGCTACTATTCTCAATCAAGTCGATATCGCTTCGACATTCCATTCGAATTATCAAGATCGACAGCACTATTATATGGTTTCCTTACAAATTATGCGCCCATCGATTAATATTAAAACATAAAGCTGAACAAGGCTGCCCGGTCTCGAGGAATCCGTGTAAATTCAACGGATAAAACATATAATGAATGGAAATAATGCACACCTTGTGCTATCCGACCGGTCGGTTTACATTCACGATACAATCGAGAACATTTTTAGAAACGATCGTGTGTTTGTAACATTCTTGTAGTGAACGAGTCCCTGTAAACCAAATGCGGAAGCGAGATCAATATATTTTCAAAAGTTTGCATTTAATTTATAAAGCGGTATTAATATGGCTTAGCAATAAAACCTAGGACGAAGTAGAAAAACGAAAAAGAGTGGAACAAATTAAAGATAATAATAAAAAAATTTCTAAAGTGCATGCAACATATGCAATCCTAAACATTCACACAAACACACAAATACATAACAAAACACGCCTACAAACATAATGACACAGAGAAACTTTCTCAAGAGCACACACACTCGCCCTACCATACATTTAAGTACAAGCTTATTGTTTATGTGTTTATTTTATTAGATACATATACATTTGATTATTCGTAACTACAGACTTAAATGAATAATTTTCGTCTATGACTCTGGAACTGAAGGAATAGGGGAGGGATTTAGCCTTCCATTTTTTATACTTTAGAGTATCTAAATTACGTGGTCTAAGATGGTAAACAACCAGAGAGATTTGCTCTCAAAGCTATGGGACACTACACGATCACCCTCACACACCTGCACGCCTATACGCTTACACATGGAAGTGGAAGGGTTTTATTTTTTTCCCTTATCGAACTGAAAAAACTCTAATTTTCCGATAAAAAAATATATGGAGGGGTTGATGAGGCGTGTATGCTTGGTACACATATGCGTCTCAACAACTCAAACATATATGAATAGTTAGCTAGGTTAGCTAAGTTAGGTCGTGAGTTTGCATGTAACAGGCAACAGCCAAGCCGAGGTGTAACGTGCACCCTTGAGCTAGTTGCCCAAATAAAATCGGCTGAGTGCCTTAAGCGCTCGCCTTAGTAGTTCGGTGAAGCTTTTAAGACCTTGCTAGGTCAATAGCTTAGTCAGTTCGAAAAAAAAAGCTATGGGAACACATTAACAGGTGTTTGGTGAGATATTTTCAAGTTGAGGTTGGTAACTGGCTAGACGGGATAAAAATAAGGCCTCCCATCATGTTATGGTTTCTTCACAATGATTTCCTTCACAAAAACTTCAGACTCAGTTGCAAGGATCTGAATCTACGATAATCTACCCAATGCTGGAACAAGCTATCAACTACGCTATCATCGCTTGGTAACGTTGTCACCCAAAGGAATATTACGAACATATGTTTCTTGTTTATTGGTATAGGTTTATCTACAGATGACCTTGGGTTTTATTGGAAGAGTATCATCCTTTTCAAATGTTACCGCTGTAGTAGAGTTTTTTAATGTGAATCTGATTAGTTGCCGTTCTCAATCAAGTGTAGAATATGTCGCTAAGTATATATAGCTGTGTTCGGCCACTTGTAATTGAGAACCAGTCCATCTTGGCTTAGCGAGCAACTATTACAATCGACATCAGATAAGATTGTATCAAACGCTAAAAATGTAAGTTATGTAAAAATATTTTTATTATTTAATTATCCTTTAATATATAGTTATGGGGCCGCGGGTGCTCCCGAGGATTGTTTTATAAATTAAATACAACTTATTTTTAAGAAGATTTAATAAAGAATCGTTATAAAATGGTATAGTGGTCTTCTTTATACCGTCTTAAACTTTAAACACCAGCGGTGTTATTAAAAAAATAGTTAAGCAGGTAGTAAATATTTGCTTTAATAAGATTTCGTACTAAATGTACCGCACTCGCCCGAGGGAAGTTCGTGTTATCCTTTTTTCGAAGTATAACCTAACTTAACCAAAGCGAGCTAAATAACAAGATGGCGAAAATTCAGCGACCTCGGTGCGTTTGAATCGTAACCTTTTTAAACAAGTATTCAATACGTATTTAACTTTTTTGTAACAACACCGCAGGTTGTTATTGCCATTTGATAATCAACACTTACGAGTAAATGTCTATGAGCCGATGTCAGCGACTTTTAAATTAGCATGTTGTAATAAGGGAGGGTACAGACTGTATGACAACTTTTAGGTCGCGGGTTCTCTCGAGCTAATATAGTTACGACTTATCTCTCGGCAACAGTAACCTACTAAGTTACCTTTTCCGTTTCATTATCCCTGAAAACGTTTTGTATAATTCCACGATGATCGGTTGTGTAGTTAACACGCGAAAGAGCAACAAACAAATAAGATCAAGAACACATGAAATGTTCTGTAAGAACGGTAAACCGGTATTAAAACAGGCTCTTGAGTTCAATTACAGGATTTCACAGACATTTGGTCGGCTCAAGTGATATCTAAGGATATCATATAAATAAAAGTTTTAAATGAAGTTTTATATTATCTTTAAGTTTTATATTTTCCCAGATAATAAAAAAAACTTTGACAAATTATATACCCAAACCTTCCTCATGGACCACTTTATTTACTGTTGAAAATCGCATGAAAATACTTTCAGTAGTTTTTGAGTTTATCGCGAACAGACAGACAAACAAGGCAGAGATCTATGTTTTATAATATATATTCATGCTTGCACCTCGATATCTTTCTATATCGAAAGGTAACGTTGCGATTAATATATTAGATTCTGTTCTTAAAACTATCTAAAACAATCACTCAATTTTGGCAGCTACACAAGAGTATTGCCATATTTAGACGCATCATATCGTATGCGGGATCAGACTGTTACTAAATAAAAATCGATCCTACTGATATTGTAGACAAGAAAGTTACAGTCGTTTGCAGTCCGATGAAGCCGTGAAGGCCTGTCTGGGCAATACGGTTAGACAGTTCTCAAAAAAACGTTTCAACATTATCACGCAAAAACTAATGAAGGGATTCTGATCTAACTTTACAACAATGTAGCTTATACGTTCGAAGGACACATATGCCATAATATATAACTATTGTGTTTAAATTGGCCCAAAATGTAAAGAAAAGGATGAGTAAATTTGAAAACAATATTGCCACTAATTAGAATTGTATCAAGAGAATGTATAGTAATGTAATATATGAAGATACAACGATGACGATTTATCTAAATAGAACTGCGATAAAATACAATAGAATGTAAAGTGATTAATCAACATTTGGGATCTATTCCTAACGCGTTTTTAAAACGATTACGCGAGATTACTATCAGTTGTTATGTTATATATTCGTGTTTCAGAACATATATTGTTATATGTCACGCGTGGGAGACAGCAATGCTATAAAGAATACGAATTTAACATCCATTAACATTTGTATAGTTCATTTTTTCAACGGATTTTAACGTATTTAATGTCTTCACTTATTTCGACATAAATATAAATTAGACTTAAATAAATATATTTTCAAGTTTATATGATACGAAAAAAGAATAAAGCCGAAATTAATTCTAATCTACTTGCTCTTTATGGAGAGCGTTAATATTGTTATATCTTTATTAAAAGTATTAGATAAATTAAACGAGTTTAAATATATCGAGCGATATCGATTTCAAAGCATAGCTGCGTTTTGCAGGTGGTAGAGTCACGCTGAAGGTATTATTGGTTTCAGCATAAATGGGTCGGCTCGTCCGGGGTAGTACCACCCTCTCACAGAAAACCGACGAGAAGTAACAGTGCTTTGTATTGTTGCGTTTCGTTCGGTCAGTGAGAGCGCCGGAGACACATCTCCCCCCCTCTCCCTTTACCTCTTCTCTAACCTCTCTCCCTTTTTCTCCATTCCCCCAAACACAAGCTGACAACACACTTGCGACTCCTCTGGGGTTGCTAGTGTCTATGGACGGCGGTGATCGCTTAACAACGAGTGACCCACCTTTTCGTTTGCCTCCTATATGATATAAAAAAGCAAGGAAGAGGGTAGTGCAAGAGTAAATAAAAATTATCCGCTGCACTGTTACACATAAACTAAACCTCGCAGCAACAAAAAGATGGATACTGTATTTAGGTACACGATTTAATAAATACCTACATAGAGATTAATTATGGAGTGTAAGAGGTGTTGATGGGGTGTAAGGGGTGTCGAGTAACATCTTAAGACTTGAGACACCCAAGCCAACCTCACCTGCACGTGGAGCACCCTGCTGAATAATGAACGAGGCAATGGCGAAAGTGGGGTGGTAGGGTTTTACAGCCCGACTTGGTCGCAACCACCATGTATATGACGAAAAAACCCGTCATAGTGACTCGCTTCTGCGCGTCGCGTTTCGGGATCAGCCTGTGCATATCCAGTACCGGGTGACTTTCGTCATTATGGCCAGCATGACAGCGGCGACCTGCGATGGATAATCTATCTCTCGGTGGTTGCCGATGTTTTTGGATTGTACTATGCTTAACATCAGGCATAGTGCAGTCATTATGTCGTGCTTCGATAAAAAAAAAGAGATATGGATTTCACGGAGTTTGAAATCGCTAATATCTTGTGCTTTTGCGCAGTGACTTTGCCTGTACGTTCTCTCGGGAAGAGGTGTTTGAGCCAACAATGGGATTTTTACACGCTGGCGTTATTATCGACAAATTACAATATTGGTATTGTAAAATGGAATATTGAATTGTTACACGTAAAATGTACCACATACAGGATCTTTTTTGTACTAACTATCGCTGTTGGCCTGACAGCATGCTTAGACATAGCTTTACCAGACTTTAACATATTAGTTCGGTTATGTTATCAACATTGCAATGCACTAATTGGTAATAACTCAAGTTTAATTAACACTAGCTTCACGCCTTCTACTGCCTTGATTGTATAATAATATTCTAAGGCCAGCATGGAAATCTTAGGCGTATTTTTACACTGGTTACTTAGCCTTGTAAGGGCAGAGATTGTCAAGCGTATAAGGTAAATAGGACGACCGTACGTAAAAGTAAAACGAATAAATAAAAAAAAAACACACGCTTTATTTACAGGTATATATTTTATATTATTTCATCACAATTAATCAGTGTAGTGTTTAATCAACCGAATAATCTAGAAAAAGTTGTTTAAGGAAGAAATCGTTCGTACGGAACGTTCATAACCTGTATCCATACTAATATTATAAATGCAAAAGTAACATTGTCTGTATGTATGTTAGTTTTCCATTTTTCTTGGTTGATTTTTTCAGATTCAGATCTCAAAATGGCGGCTCATTTTTTATTTTTATAGTAAATTTCATGGTTCAGTAAAAAAAGGTTCGCACGAATGAAAAAATACATTTCACATTAAAATTATAATTGTACAATAAATAATTTGTTATTTTTCAAAGTTTTGTAGTAAATCAGTTTTTTTAAGTTTGTGCTGCCAACAATTTTTTGACCTGTGCCTCATGAGGTTTTTATGACTGTGTATGTAGCTTAAACCCTTGTTTTGGACAGTCCAGTGGCTAAACCAGTGAACCGATTTAGTTGAAATTTAATATAGAAAGATTTGAGATACTGGAAATGATATAGAATAATAAATAATTACGGAAATCATCCCTTAAGGATGGAAGTTTGTATGAGGTTTGTAAACATTTCTCAAGTGAAAGATATATAACAACTTTTGGTAAGACATAAATAATGTTTCTTTATTTTTAACCAATCAAATAAATTCGATTAGGTTTAATCTTTGATTCATTAATTAATTCGATTAGGTTTAATCTTTGATTCATTAATTAATTCGATTAGATTTAATTTTAATAATTTAATTAAAATAACAAACTAGGCATTGATCACTTTTTTACATTATTTAAATAGTATGGAGGCTGATGTAGCTCTGAGATAAAAACCCTTCGAATATATTCATTCCATGCAGACGAAATCGCAAACAAAATTTAGTATACACATAAAAATAAATAGTTTTTTTTTTTATTGTAGCACGACAAAGTGACTGCACTGTGCCTGATGGTAAGCATAGTACAATCCAAAAACATCGACAACGACCGAGAGACAGATTATCCATCGCCGGTCGCCACTGTCATGCCGGCCATAATGACGAAAGTCACCCGGTACCGGATATGCACAGGCTGATCCCGAAACGCGACGCGCAGAAGCGAGTCACTATGACGGGCTTTTTCGCCATATACATGGTGGTTGCGACCCAGTCGGGTTGTAAAACCCTGCCACCCCGCTCTCGCCATTGCCTCGTTCGTTATTCAGCAGGGTGCACCACGTGCAGGTGAGGTTGGCTTGGATGTCTCAAGTCTTAAGATGTTACTCGACACCCCTTACACCCCAAAATATAGTATATAAAATCGATAAAATCTAACTGGATCGTTCTAGGATATGTTCTAATTTTTTATGATTTTTTAAGTAGCAATTTAACCTGGACAAAGCAGCAGACGTTTCCTACTCAGATTTAAGAACTGTAGGTTAACGAGTTTTAACAATGTCTTAATTATATTTATTGCCATTTTGTTATCATGTTGTCAATTTATACATCTAGGAAATTGTTGTTATTTATTTGTATTTGCATTTATTATGTATCTTTTGTTTATGAAATAGTATTTATGCCTATCAATCAAACTTCATTGTAAAAGTTACTGACAGCATATACTGATCGACTTTGCACAGATTTCGTCTCTGAATGCCCTTATGTCACATTTTTTTCTGTTTAAGCTTGTGTTCGTTTGATTATTTTCCGTCTTGAAGTCTGTAATTTACATATAGATACGACGTATTCCAAGTCTAATTTTAATCTTTAGAACTAACGATCTACTCTTAACCGAAGTCCATTTTTATTGATAGCATTAAATCACTCACATATTTACTAAACAAAAATAATGAAAATCGTATGAGAATCAGAGGAGGAAGATGTAGTTAAGTTCAGGAGCGCTGGGATTGTCTTTTTAAAAACTAATAGTCGATTTTAGACCGTTTATTACTATAATGTCGATTTTAGACAAAGAATTATACTTAAAACTAACTTGGTCGATTTTGAGACCTCTTAAACTATGTCTTAAACTTACGAGAGACAATGCTAGACTCTCTCGAGAAACCTTAACTTGTTTCTCACATCGGTTATTGTGGTATGCTGACCGAGCGTTTAGCTCCCGTCCTGTTCGGAGAACACTAGGTAAGCTTAACGGAGTTTAGGCGTGTGTATGAAGTCTGTGGGAATATAACTATGTACTTAATTGTTTCGTTTTTGTCTTTTTATATATAAATATATTTTCTTTAGACGTTAAAACTAGTGCAAGTCGTTAACGAAATTAAAAAAAAATATGGATCCTTTAGAAAAAATTTCACTGGTGTGTGTGACCCTTACATGAAGTATATCAAAAATCATAAATAAGGAATACTATAACTGATACTCATTTTCATAAATAAAATATAACTTGTCAATTGACAATCTTAATTAGTTCTGGTGTATAAATTATCATAATACACTTAAGCTATTTCACACACAAAAAAAAAACAAAAACAAATTTTAATATAAAGTTATCTTAGTCCATAGGAGTCAAACTTCAGCTCAGTGTGCGACAGAGTATTTAATTTTTGTATATACCAAAACTTGGACTCTTTGAGTTAAGGATTATATATTTTACGAAATTTATATTATTTCGCTCATTTTCGACAGCTCTGATATAATTTATAAAACAAACTTTTTAAAGTTTAACATTGAAAGAGGCCAGTCTCGATTACTCACTTTCAAAAACGTTCATTCTGCCAGTTATGAAGTAGGAATTCTGTCGTTTTTACAGGAAATCAATTAATTTCCTTATTCATTATTACTATATTCATCTCAAAGCTGTTATTTTTTTAATGGCATCCTAATCGCAGATATAATAATAAATATATATACAATTCTATTCTACCTATAAAAACCTTACAAAAAATTATTTGTCAAAATAGGAAGTCATTCTAAGTG
>JACEII010000003.1:3046799-3087558 GCA_014332785.1 Antheraea mylitta
ATTTCGCTTATTCTTTTTTTGTTGTGTTTGTTATTGTTAGAAGGTTCTTATGCAAAGATTTTTTTTTTTCGAACTGACTATAATACGCTATTGACTTAGCAAGGTCTTAACAGCTTCACCGGACTACTGAGGCGAGTGCTTGCGGCACTCAGCCGATTTTATTTGGGTAACTTTTTTTTTTTTTACGTGGGGAAATCCCTTATGGATACCCACCCTCCCGGGGGAGAGGGTGGGTTATGTCCAACTCACACGGACTAAAACCCCACGGTGTACGTCTTCCGCTATGGTTGGAGCGGCACGAGATCTCTATAGACTTCATCGTGCCGCCCCAGCTGTGTGGCCCAACAGCAGAAGTGCCGCCGCCGGGCCTTCATCTTGTAAGGACACAGCCGGGTACACACCGGCCGTCTCCTTCTCGTCCGCCGGACCTGTGCATTGGGAAGATGGGGCCCCCGACCCACCTCCCCTAGGTCCAGCTATGGTGGCGGGAGAAGGCGCGTGAACTGGCGCCTCCTCCTACCAGTTCTTCCTTGGCGGAGACGACCGCTTAGCGGGTCCTCCTCGCGAACCCTCTCCGCCGCTTCCTTCTGCGAGACGACCTCCTCACAGAAGGAGGCAACAGCATTCCACACATTCTCGCTGCCGAGCATGGTTTTGACGACGTTCGGCAGCGAGAGATCATCATCCACCGCCGCAGCCAGAATGCGGCGTCGCTTCTCCCATGCAGCACATTCGGAAAGTGTGTGCTGCACGGTGTCCGGTTCAACGCTGCACTCATGGCATACGGCGGTCGGCTCCCTGCGTGCTATCCGGTACAGGTACCAACTGAAGCATCCGTGCCCGGTCAGCACCTGCACCAGATGAAACGTCAGGGAGCCCCATCGTCGATTGCACCATTCGGGCAGGACCGGTCGGACGGCGTCGACAGTGTATCGCCCGTACTGCGCGTCCGTCAGGTCCCGCCCCCACCTCTCCATTTTCAACCCTCTCTCGTACTTCCTTCTCTGCTCTAGTTCCCCGGGAGCTAGAGGCTCTCCCATCTGTTTCTTAGCCGCCGTATATATACGGTGGCAAGCACTTCCGCCTCCAGATCCCAGGGAAGAGAGCCGGCCAGCACCATGGCCGCCGCAGAGGACACCGTCCGGTAACCCCGTATCACCCTCAACGCCACAGTACGCTGCGCGGCTCGCAACGCACGGATATTGGTGGCGCTGAGGGCGTCCACCCATAACGGTGCCCCGTAGGCGGCCATGGACCGCATGACCCCCATGTATAGGCGACGACAGGCGGCACCCGGCCCCCCCGTATTGGGGAGGAGTCGTCCGAGCGCCGCTGCCGCCCCAACTATGCGCGGTCCGAGCCTCTTGAAATGGGGCTCGAACCGCCAGCGTCCGTCCAGGGTGAGGCCCAGATAATTCATCCGGGTCCCCACCCTGACATGGACTCCCTCCACATCTATGTGGGCCCCCGGAGGTGGCCCCTTCCGAGGCCCATGGAACATTAGGGCCTCAGTCTTCTCGAGGGCCACCTCGAAGTCCAGTCTTCTGATGCGCCCGACCACGAGAGTTACAGCCTCCGTGGCCAAGCGCAATAAATTATTAATTTCTCCCCCCCCTGGCTACGACTAGGGTGTCGTCCGCGTAGTAGATGAGGCGTTGGGCAACTAACTCAAGGGTGCACGGCACGCCTCGGCTTGGGTTGTTGCCTTCTTATGCAAAGAAGCGTATATCTTCATATACTTAAGGCGGAACGGAGTTCGCGGGAACTGCTAGTTTGAGTTATAAATTATACTTCATTGTTTTAAGTTTATTTAAGCTTTTTTTTATGTATTTTGCACAGTTCCGTAATCTTTGTTTTTTGTTTGCATACTTCATAAGATACAGCTGATGTATTCATGATTTCGTGTCATTAGTTTGTAGGAAATAATTCATTGACAAAAACAAAAATGTGTCCAAAAAAGTTACGTCGATTATAGAAATACTTTTTTTTTTTTACGAAATGACTACGCCATTGACCCAGCAAGGTCTTAACAGGTCTTAACTTCATCGGATTACTAAGGCGAGCGCTTAAGGCACTCAGCCCACTTTATTTTGGCAACCAGCTCAAGGGTGCACGGCACAGCTCGGCTTGGCTGTTGCCTGTTGCATGCAAAATCGCGACCTATCTTAGCTAACCTAGCTAACTATTCGTATATGTATGATTTGTTGAAATGTATATGTGTACCAAGCATACACGCCTCAACAACTTCTCCATATATTTATTATCGAAAAATTGAGTTTTTCAGTTCGATAAGGGAAAAAAGTAAACCCTTCCACTTTCATGTGTAAGCGTGTAGCGTGCACGTGTGTGGGGGTAATCGTGTAGTGTTGTAGCGGTGATGTATATTTGTGTGTCACCGTATCGCGCAAGCAACGCACTCAAGGGCTCCCTACCGAGGGATCGAACCTAGGCTTGAGCCGCTGCCATAGGAGGTCTAATAGGGTGTGCGGGAGCGAAATTAAACCCCAGACCACGGCGGCGTGATCTGTGGTTACGCGGGCGTGGGCGTGAACACGCTCTGCTTCGAGGGACAGGCTGGTCCTGATCGTTCGCTGACGTGATTGAATCAGGAGGGTCGGTAAAAATGTGTCGCGGACGTCTTTTATAACGCGCAGCGTTAGGTACGGGTTCATAGTTTGCGGCTGATACCACTAACGGGCTGGGATGATTCGCGGCTTTTTCAAAATAACTAATCGTAAGTGATTTTATGTACGCCCAAATAGAAGGGATCTCTAGGTATCTATGGAGATCGACTCTCCCGATGTACCAGGGCACCGGTCGCTTTACGATAGAAATACTTGTTCTAGAATATATTACAATAATATCTACGTAATACATATCCAGTACATTAATAACACTTTATTTGGTGACCTTTTAATGTACACGAGAAAAGTGCTCACTAAATTTCTCTAGAATTTTCAAATGTTAAATTAAAACTTGTCGTAAATTATTGAACTTTTTTATTCTAAAAATTTAGAGTGGAATTTGGAAAACAAATAAGCGCGTGTTTGTTTTATTTCATAGTATCCTACCGCTATTATGGCAACTAGTCGCTCTAGATAACATTTTTTGTTATTGTCTAAAACTTGGTTCATTAAAATTACCTATTTTTTACATTTTGATTAGATTAGACGTGAGGCAAAAAATTATGAACCCGTCGCGTCGGGTCCGCTTGCGACACATGAAATATGCCCTTGGCATTCATGATCCTAATTATGTAGCGATCATTTGCTTCCGTATATGGGTGTTTTGATCTGATCTCCTATTCCTCATTATAAAAACGAACTGTGCCCGTGGTTTCTCTTGCGTCTAGTCTAAGAAAACCGACATTGTAATTTAATGTAATTTACATTTTGGTAACGTACTTCATGTTATTCCACGAATAAAATAAAAATAAATAAGAATAATTTTTGAAGTGAAAACTTATTTAGGTGTAAACAAACAGATAGATGTTATCTTCTATATATAAGGGAATATTAAAAATACTGTAATTTAACTTATCTACTTACTGCATTTGGGTCGACGATCGCGCAAGTATGAGTCGCGTTAAAGAGTCGACCTTCTGGCTTTAGAAACCTTTTTATTTATTACTTATTATTTGTTTATTAATTTTGGTACGTGATCTATGATCAGTGCAGTTTGAATATAGTTAAAAAATTGCAAGATTGTTAATAAGAAACGTAAATGATGGTAACATTCGAAGATTACATAATGATGTCACTTTAAGATATATTGTAGAATGATGAGCACCCTGCAATTTCGTCTGAGTTTGTGTATTTAAAGAAGTTTATATTCTCGCTGAACTTTAATCTATACTAATATGATAAAAGAGGTAAAGTTTGTGAGTTTGTGACGTTGTGATGTTGTGACTTTGTAGGGGGTAATCTCAGGAACTACTGGTCCGATTTGGATAATTCTTTCAATGGTATATAGCTCATTAATCGAGAATGGTTATATGCTATATATCATAACGATCTTATTAATAGGAGCGGAGCACAGGTGAAAAATGTTTCAAAATCAGGATGTTTTCCCTTTTGACAACTGCTGCGTGTTGTGTATCTATTCCACGCGAACGAAATCGCGGGCAGAGGCTAGTCTTCTATACATATAATAAAAATGTAAATCTAACGTGTCTGTACTTTTTCGATTTTCGTTTTAAAAATTGGTACAGGTTTTTAAAAAAATCTGTTCCGTCTGTTTGTTTGAACATGCATCACTACTGAAATACTGGGTTTACAGTGAAACCACACCTACAAAATCGTAAAGCATATCATCAAGAATAACTTAGTCGGTTTTTCATTAAAATTAGTACACTCTATAAAAAGTTATTGTAATTTAATAACTATGCGGCGTAAGTACGACAGAAAAGTAGATAAAAAAATGGGCCTAATACATTCAGATGATTTTATTAATCACTGTCTTTACATAAGCTTCCACGTGAACGAAGTCGTGGACACAGCTAGTATGAAATATTACAATATCATTCTTGTTTTTAAATAATATACAAACAATAAATTTTTTTAATGTTTATTTTTAAAGAAGTCAGTTTTTTATGCTGTCATAATCTACATCTTCTTTAATATTTAAATGAACAAATTTCGTGAAAGATAACTATGCATTAAGGCAAGAGGTAGCCACTGAAATTAGTCCTCTAATGTATCGCTACGCAGATAAACTAATTCAATTGATTATTTCTCGTTATCAACGTCTTATTTAATAATATATTTACATAATAAATTATGCATTTATTTAAATGTTACATTTAACAGTCTAGAAATTAATCGTGCTCTTTGCTCCTGAGTATATTATATACAAAATTAGTAGGTGTTTTAATCGGCTTACTACACTACGACCTACATTCAAGTGAAGCGGATAAATGAACCGTTAAAATAAAATACCTTATAAGTCGTTTACTGAAGCTTAACAATAAAGAATGAGCGTCGAGTTTGTGGGTATAAATAATATGATAAAATCAATACGAATTGCATCGACACGGGCGACTTTATTGTCGTATCGTATGGCTTTATATGGAACTGAATATATCACTGAATGCGTCACAAATGATTTTAAATTATTGTTCTTTTTGTTGTTTGTTCAGTATTTGAAAATGATGTATCATCTTTAGAATTCTTGTGTCCAACTCCTCTTAAACGGCGGGACTGAATTTGATGAAATTTTTGTGTGTATTCAGGTGAATTCAAGAATTGTTTAGGTTAACAATTAGGGTCGGTAGGTGGTGCTGGTGTTGACCTTTAGGATTTATTTTTATTATCAAGGTAGAACAAATGCAAACACTAATGAATAGATTTTGATTATTTTTTTTTGTTTAACTTACTAGACACTACCTCCGTATCTAAAAAAAATATTACAATAAACGAATTACATAATTTGGTATAGTATAAAGTATATCTTTGCTTTCATTTTATTTTGTTTCGTTTTCTGTACTTAAGATGTCAAATTGTCAAGATAGATAAACAACGCAGATGAAGTCGAGGGCATAAACTAGATGTAAATAGGTATAAGACAATTATAATTTGGTTTTAGAAGGCGAAATAAAACTCATTTGTTTCTCTGAAATTTTATTTATCGATTACTTTACTTACTCATATAATATATATATATATATAATAACACTATCTTACCTGAAAAATAAAGAAACGACAATAAAAGTTTCTTGTTGAGCTCTCAATTTATACAATCTAATAAAACAAAAAATTAATCTCACAAAAATAAACTTAGCATACATTTTTCGTCTTAGACCTAATGTAAGACCGTTTGAGAAACGTTGAACAAACGGTGCACGTGAATATTCATCTTAAAGAAATATTTTTTTTTACATAGGTATTATGAAATGAGACTGCAGCTTCTGGAAATAATGTACAGTCGAGAACATAAGATGTTCTGTTTATGCATACCTGCTAACAATGTCATATGAACAACTGTAATTTTTTTTTCTTTTTTTTATAGAAGCACGACAAAGTGACTGCACTAAGCTAATGTTAAGCATAGTACAATCCAAAAACATCGGCAACCACCGAGAGACAGATTATCCATCGCCGGTCGCCGCTGTCATGCCGGCCATAATGACGAAAGTCGCCCGGTACTGGATATGCACAGTGTGATCCCGAAACGCGACGCGCAGAAGCGAGTCACTATGACGGGCTTTTTCGCCATATGCATGGTGGTTGCGACCCAGTCGGGCTCTAAAACCCTACCACCCCGCTCTCGCCATTGCCTCGTTTGTTGATCAGCAGGGTGCACCACGTGCAGGTGAGGTTGGCTTGGGTGTCTCAAGTCTTAAGATGTTATTCGACACCCCTTACACCCCAAATATAATTAATAATGAATGTAAAAAAATACGAAAAATATATCTTATAAACATTACCGTAAATTGAAACCGATA
This sequence comes from Antheraea mylitta, assembly GCA_014332785.1. Classification (NCBI taxonomy): domain Eukaryota; kingdom Metazoa; phylum Arthropoda; class Insecta; order Lepidoptera; family Saturniidae; genus Antheraea; species Antheraea mylitta. The sequence continues at coordinate 3,053,242 of JACEII010000003.1, forward strand.
ATTAATCAACATACATTGAAGTAGTCGTTGAGATAAGGGAATCGATTCCCAATATGTTCTGGAATTAATAACAATTTCATAATATTGATAAAGTGCTTATTTATACGAAATATAAAGAATACGTAGTTATTAGCCAGTGATGTAAATAAAAATAAAATGAAGCTCAAAAACCAATTTAAAATTAATTACTTTTACGTATATTGCAGACAGACCATTAAACACTAGACGTTCTCTCGTATACACGGTAATTTATAATGTGAAAGAGGTATAAGAACTGTTTTTCTTCGATGATTTAACTGCATCAGAAAAAAGGTATACCCAAGAGTATTTTTTCCTACATCTTGTTCTCAAATTATACTAAAGGCACAGGCTATAGATTTTTAGACTTTTCATAGCTTTCCGTTTTAGTTTTTTTTTTTTGACAAACATTCTTCTAATAGATTATTATTGCTATTTTCGAGTAGGTAATGATACTACAAGTTTCTTGCAAACATTTCAATGAATTAACAAGATGGTGGCTGTCTTGCTAGAACTTTCCAAGGAGTTTTTCTGGCATCTTATAATCATGATACGTGGTGTTATTTCCCATCCACTTCACTTGTACACAATAACTAAATTATATAACGTAAAACACCACCAATATTTTGTAATAAGAGAGCCAAATAACAAGATTATGTATAAAATAGAAAATCCACTACATGACAATCCAACATCCCGCCAAAAATTCTGCGTTTTAGTTAGATGCACGCCTCTTTTACGGCGGCAAAATTGTTAGAGAATAATATCACAGTGTAATTTATTTTTATCTATATACACTATTGCCATTAAAACACGTCTAGTAACAAGTGGTCTGCGTATTTTAACGAAATATTATTTATGGTCAATTTTCAGATCTTTAATCAATGGTTGTTTTTTCTTTATGTTACATAAAATTAGTACTTCAAGTTAATAATTACATGACAATCTAAACGATGGCTGTCAATATGCGATCATGAAAGATCGATGCTCTGATTCATTAAACCCATGAAAAAAATCATCTCTCCGAGGTAACTACGGAAGAGTAGCGCAAATAATTTTAAAATTGATTTATTCGTTTAAAAAACTATATTCAAGACAAGGGAGAATAATTTGAGAAACATTTTTGCTAGCTATCCAGTTATTCATTTTTGACCAGTCATAGTATATTTTCTTATTCATTCCGGAAACTATCATTGCTTCCAAGTGTAAACCAGCCTTAGTCTGACGCGATTACTTATAACTCTAGCTTAGACGGAAGAAAATCCTACAGAACTATTGTCGAAGTTCTATGAAGAAGTAGTGTTACAAACCGTAATAAGACATAACAAGAGAAAGTTCTCATTATTACTTAAAAACAGTGTAATAGATTCCAGAATTCCCATTCCCATGATACTTAAAGGTTTTTGTTTTTTTTTTCTTGTAAAACGTCTCGAAGCGATGATGGACAGGTAGTTAAAAGATATACACGACATTTTAGTTACCCACGGGCGTAAAAATACATGTACAATCTCTCAATAATTTCCTTTACCTGCCAATTATCGTATGAAATGTATGGACAACGATTATGTTTGTTTGTGAACGGATACTGTAAAACCCGGTTGTAATAAATTGTCGGAGCGTGCTCTTCATTAGTCATCTCGTCGTGCCTTTGGTTTGTATAGTGAAATCATAAGTGGCCATCGTTCCCCAAAAGTGCATCCGCTTGACGTATAAAAACTTAATTTTAATGGTCGCGATAACGAAAATATGTCTCGGATTCATTTATTTTGTTGTTCGTGATATAGTACAGGGCGTTCGGAATTTGTTCCAAGTTTTTATTTTATATTATACTAGCAGGTTCCCGCGACTTCGCCTGCGTCGTTTATTACCTCATTTGTTTTGTAATATCTCAAAGGAATGAAGCTGCGTTTTCGACGAAATTCCTAGGCGGGTTAACTTTTTCTGACACTACCTACATTTATCGTTGTATTTCGACCATTTTACAAAAAATCTTGACGAATTATATACCTAAACCTGTTTCGTTAATCACTTTATCTAATAATGGACCGCATGAAAAACCGTTCAGTAGTTTTTGAGGTTATCGCGAACAGATTGTAGGCGACGGAGGGAGGACATTGTTTTATTATGCATAGTGATTGGTGGTTGTACTTTATTCATTTAGAGCATAATATTTAATTGAAATAAAACTAAATTAGTAATTATCCAAAGTTTTGTATTATTATAGGTTGCATTTGTAAGTTATTCTTGCCCGTCCAAACGTCAAGCCTAATTTTCAACAGTTTTTGTTTGAACTATTCGCTAAGTGGGATGGCTTCTTAGCTATAGTTGGACCTTATAGGTACGGCTGTTGAAGAAATTGTGAAATTTATTCTTTAATTTTTGATTAGAAATGTTGATAATATTTGTTTACTACTTATATTAGAAACATAAACTCACAAAGTTTCTGTCTCACAGAACCTTTCATTATATTTTGACCGGATAGCGTTTGCATAACAGATACGCTATTTAACATTATAAGTAACACATTATTATCGTATATATCTTTGTTACATTTCTGATACTAAGTTAACGATCGCAATGAAATTTTGTTGATAAATAACTTGGAACCTAATGGGCTTATATATGCTTATCTTTTCAGAACTCTCGTATAAGGCTAGTTTGTAATAAAAAGTATTAGTTGTTACGAATATATTGAGGTGGTCGTAAATCACCTCTATCCGTAATATTTGTATAATTGTGTTTTAATTACAAGTTCTTATAGTATTATTATTACGAATATAATGTATTGATATAACCACTCAAACTATTTTGCGATCTTATTAGACTCTGTCGTGTCAATATTCCGAATAAACTCTATCGTTTAGAGTCTGCTCGGTGACCGTTCCGATCAGAGTCTATGGTGTTACTGTTTTTGAACAAGTTCATGTTCCTTATTTAAGGGTCTCGCAGCTGTAATGGGCCGATACACGCGCTCTACGCGTGTGGCTCGCTTAAAGTCGAAATCAGCTCGACCGAGACTCCCTAGTATGCGCACGTTTGAGAAATAAGGCACATGGATTCGTTCTTTTGTCATTATTTCCCTAGACCGTGGCATTGACAATAGATTTATTACGTCTTGCACAATTTAAAACAATACTTATCCCTAATAAATTATAAGTCTATTCGTTCCTTATTGTCCATATAACTTATTGGTAACACTGTTTCTACAAACTAAAACAATATGTACTGCAACTAAAGGGTAATAAATCTACGCGCTTTCATATCCTATTCCTATTCACTATTTAAAACTATTCAATGTCACTAAGTGTCTTGCACATGCTCGCTGTCCGTAACATTAGTAATACATCCAACATTGTTTTGAATTGCACGTAGGCCTCTATTATGTTTTTAATTACTTACTTCACGTACTACTTTCCTTTATATTATCGATTTCCTAATTTCAAAAGACTCACTTTAAGAATGACTGATTATAACATTTTGAGTTTGCGGAGTGGTAGGGCTTTATAGCACGACTGGGTCGCAACCACCATGTACATGGTGAAAAAGCCCGTGATAGTGACTCGCTTCTGCGGGTCGCGTTTCGGGATCAGCCTGTGCATATCCAGCTTTCTGCAGGCCGGCATGATAGTGGCGACCAGCGATGGATAGTGTGTCACTCGATGGTCGCTATTGTTTTTGGATTGCACTGTGATTACCATCACGCATAGTGCAGTCATTTTGCCGTGTTACGATAAAAAAAAAATCCTACAGGAAATATTTTGTTTACGACTCACATACTTATATATTATCTACTGACAACAGTTTGCGGCCTCGTCAGTATTAAATTACGACATAAAACTGAATAAAATATAGACTAACACCACCTAGTTGTGAGCTATAGGAAGATAAGACAGCATAAAAGTTTTTTTTTCTTGAAAGTACAATTGTGACAACTTTGGTAGTGACCGGTTAAGTTAATTGATCACAGATACGCCGAAATCTATTTATAAAGGAAGACAGATCTTTTGTTTATGAACGTTAAACTCACATGATCTAAGCGACCTGTCAAGGCCGCAAGTGTTTTGACCTAAACGCCTACAAACAATATATGGCAGTCAACGCCCCTTATTATCCGCCTTGGCATATTTCAAAGGCGCGAGCGTTTTATTTTTTGGCTGTTAATAAACGTTTCACTAATATCTCTATTTATATTTTTTTTTGTCTGTAAAATTGTTCTTATATTTTGTTACTTTCATTAATCTTAACTAACCTTCATCCAATATTGCTATATGCTTCGATTTTTAGATACATTAAAAACGGTGTAAGGGGAAATATTCTTGCAATAATCTCACTTTGATTTTATTATTAAAGAAATTTTGGACCAAATTAGAAACATGTATTCGTATCAATATGTATTACTGAAAGTGTCTTTTACGATTGTCATCGTATACTTTAACAACTAGTTATTTCTTTTTTATCAATAATGCAATATTTTTTTATAATGAATAATCATAATTATAATCGAAAGTTCCTGTATAACTAAGAACAGTTTAGATCATTTCAACACGAATTATCCTTTGATTTTAATATTGAAATGTTCAGTGTACAGAAACTCAACTAAAATAACATTACCTAAATACTTGTGATATTAAATAATGAAATTATGTTTTTTTTTTAAATAAAGCCCATAAAAATTATAATATTTTTTTATTACTATGATTACATATTTCTAGATAAAAAAAATATATAGATAAGAAAAGAATTAGGCAGCATAGTTGGAGTAATTTACACAATTTTATTAGATTTAGATTCAAATCTATTTTCTCGCTACCTCTAATGAACTGAACTCGCAGTAAATATGGAAGTATTTGTCATTATGTCAAATAAAATTCGACGTTATTAGTAATACGATTAGAACTAATTTGAAGGGATGTCATAAGTGATATTGAACTGTTCGGGTTAAAATTCAATCATCCATTATATGCAAATGATTCTCCTTAATAGTGTCGTCAGTTTAAGCTTTTAAAGTGAAAAACGTGTGTACAATAGTGATTTAGTAATACACACTTGAGTCACGCGTGATTGGTTTTTTGCCCTTTGTCTAGTGTCGGTTTATATTGGACTTTTAAATTAACAAGTTCTGAACCGCTGATTCACCTGCGGTACTGTTCAAACGTTTTTGTTTGTATCATAGGAGGCAAACGAATTGATATGTCACCTGAAGGTAGTGGAAGTGGGCTTCCGGCGCTCTCACTGATCGAACGAAATGCAACAATGCAAACATTGTTACTTCACGACGGTTTTCTATGATAGGGTGGTACTACCACGGACGAGCCGACCCATTCATCTGCTTGCATCAGACTAGCGACGCCTAGTATTTTGTACTGAGATTATACAGCCCACCATATTTGATGAATTCATAAAATCTATATATAATTTTTGCACGGAGTCCCAGTAGATATGAAACTAGAATAAAGTTAAAAAAATTCACAGATTTTAAAATGTAATTACCTCAAAGTATAAGTGATTTATGAATTCAAAAAGAACACTTTTGTTTCAATTTCTGAGTTTTCACTTCTATCGGCAGTCCTAACGACTGCATCGAATTTTCTCATTAATGGATTATCATAAGTAACTAATAATGTATATGTATATATTTTCTTATTATTGAGTTTTGTTGTTCAGTTGCAAGTCTATGCAAATAAATAGATTTAAAGTGGCCATTTGTAACGTCAAAGTAACAGCTTTTTACTATATAAACATCAACGTATATACGATAGTTATAACAACAACAAAAATGTTATTTTTTTTTTTCGTAATCACTACGCTATTGGCCCAGCAAGGTGTAAAGACCGGACTACTAAGGCGAGCGCTTAGGGCACTCAGCCGATTTTATTTTGGCAACCAGCTCAAGGGTGCACGGCACACCTCGGCTTGGCTGTTGCCTGTTGCTTGCAGAATCGCGACCTATCTTAGCTAACCTAGCTAACTATTCATATATGTATGAGTTGTTGAAACGTATATGTGTACCAAGCATACACGCCTCAACAACTCCTCCATATATTTATTATCGGAAAATTGAGAGTTTTTCAGTTCGATAAGGGAAAAAAAGTAAACCCTTCCACCTTTTTGTGTAAGCGTGTAGGCGTGCACGTATGTGGGGATGATCGTGTAGTGTTGTAGCAGTGATGTATATCTGTGTGTCACCGTATCGCGCAAGTAACGCACTCAAGGACTCCCTACCGAGGGATCGAACCTAGGCTTGAGCCGCTGCCGTGGGAGGCCTAATCGGGTGTGTTTAAAATTATTGTCGGTCTGTTTGTCACGGCTAATTCTGAACGGTTGGACTGATTGTGATAGGACTTTCACTGGGAGGTAACTGATTTTATAAGGAGTAAAGACTATTATGATTATACTAGAAAAAAAAATAGTTTCGTGCAATAAGCTAAACAGGCACTGTCCAGTACCACGCGCGACCCATGCGTAAGTTTACACTAAATAAATGTTTTTTTGCTTAATTCAACGCATACGACGTGTTAAATAACAGCTAATATATCATATGGGATACTGAATATCGAATGATTTAAAAATTGTATTGCTATGCATCGATTTAAATTATTTTAGGTTGTAATTCGAGTTAATAAAAAATAATTTATTATTGTGTCCATATGAAGGTAAGCCGATGGGTTTTTACTATCACGCAGTATCGGAATATAATTGCTAGAAAAAAGTTTGTCTAAGCTAACGGATAAAATCAGGATAATTGAATTCTGATGTGTTTTAACAATTTTTTTCAAATTTACCATTATCATTTGCAGTTTATTAAAAAAGTTTTCCGGTAAAATCTGGCGTATAAAATCCTAACTGAAACAATGAATATATCATTTATCGATGCTTCCAAATCTTTGATTAAATGTCGATATCGATATTTATTATAATTTGTAAATTTATAACGTATGTTAAATAAAATTGATACAAAGTCTACCATACGTATACCATAAAGACTACTTTATGTGATCTACGCTTTAATAATCCTAATATAGGTCTAACATAAATGCTGAAACGCCGATAGGGACGTTTAGCGGAAATAGGGTAAGTCATAAATAATTAAAAGATCCCGTTAATATCAAACGATGTGTATTTAAGACACTTAAAATCTTGTTTAGGTCAGAGCCTACGTCTAAACGGTTTTTTTCCATTCCCTTTCAGAAATTTAAACCTTTATCTCTTTTTTCATTCTTTATTCAGCTATAATACTCTGTATTAACAATCATGAATAACATACATTATTCATGATTGGTTGATGATTGAATGATGAATATTCTCTTACTTCTGTTTTCTTCAAACATATATCTAATTCAGTATTGCTATTTGGTATATTATAGTATTATTATATTAAATTCATTTCTAGCTTTTGCATCGCTAGATATATCGTTAATCGAATATAGATTTCATTTAACAGGAATAGTACACTTTTATCAATCTCATCTTTATTGATATTAAATATCACTGAGAGTTTATTTGTTACATTAACACAAACGAAGCCACTAGCAAAAGCTTGTCAACTATAATAAGGCTACAACAGTTAAAATGGAAATTATGTTAATAATTAAATTTCATACTAAGGTGTTGAACAACCTTTTAACAACATATTATGAATTTTATATCCATATGGTCTCATTGCTATCTTTAATCGTAGTTAAATTGTGGAGCCATTGTTCCAACGAATATATAAAAACTATTGAACTGATCGATTAAAGTCAATTTACCGTTTAAAATAATTGGGAAGTAAAGGTCGTTGCATACGTAACGTGCTTTGCCCCTTATGCGAATTGGACGTGAGTAAATGTTGTCTGTCCCCTACGAGTTGCGTCGTTCGTGTCCCAACTTCTGATACAACTGCGTCCGTGCGACCGTCAAATATATGCGTTCTATTTATTTAAAGGTCATCAATAACATGAAAAAATGAGGTACTAGGTTATGAATTATTCTATTGATACTCTGAAATCATTTTTCTATAGCGGTAAGATTATGTTCTGCGTATATATCTTCTTCTTCTTCTTACCCTTATCCCACCTGAGTAGGGTCGGTACAACATATTTGTCATGTTGTGATGTATGATTTGGCTTAATTTTTACGATCGACCGCCTGCCTGTCATCAACCCTCCTTGGGATTATTTTGTTGTACCACTATATGTTTCTATAGGATCTTTTAGCTACATAAATTTTCTGTAGGCTTTAGTTTAGACTGTTTCCGACGACTACATTTTCGTTTTATTTTCAGTTGTCGCGGTTTCAGAGTTATTACAGTACTTTCAATTACATATGTTATTGTGGCACTGATTTCGTACAAATTTTTCGGATTAATTACTCACTGGTTTTTGTTCAACATTGGTGACTGTCATAACAATATCGGCTTGCACGGCTTGAGGATTTTGTATCACGTATACTGGTGTATATTGACTAAAGTTAATAAAGTTGATATCTTTCGGTGTATTAATATAAAATTAAATACAATAAACCATTATAATAACATAAAATATGAAAACTATAAAAGAAAATAAATGCAAATAAAAGGACATGACAATGACAATTTATTTAATTTCTGCGTATATATATGAGTTATATTTCTTTTTGTTGATGTCTCACTTTAAAATTTCATTATTACTTTTTTCCGATAAAAGAATCTAAACAACGTTTTAACCCAAACAATCAAAGCATTATGGTTAAAATTTACAAAATTCACACGTGGTAGAAGTGAAACATATGTTTTTAAATAAAATATTCATATAAACATTATAACAATAGGTATACCACACTGGTTATCCAAGACTTTGTATTACGCAAGCGCAAATGCACATGTACTATACGAACAAACGTATACCCGTACAGCGCTCGAAGTAAGTATAAAATAGTGTAATATGCAGTGAGGAAACCGCGAATAAAATAAAACACTGTTTATTGTATTTTATCTCATTCTTTCGCATGTTAAACTGTATAGTTACATATGTTTGACTCTTTTTAATATCGCTTTTCCGTTTCGACAAATTTTAAATCATGACGAGGCTGAAGGAGTTTTCACTTAAAAAAATATTTCGCGTTGAAAATAATTGGTTAATTAAGATTCACCTTCAACGATTCATGAAAACTTATCGAAAAGATTTCCACTCTGTCCTTGTCCCTTCCTGATACGGGGGTACAACATTTTTCGTGTACACCGACCTTTATTTTCAATCTCTCTGATTGTTAATGGCAAAACCATTAATTTAAAATTAAGTTGAAACATCTGTAGACGTCAATCAAGATTACTTTTATTCTTGTTATTGTGTGTTGAGTGACAGTGAAAATGAGTAGGAGCGAGATTAATCGTCATTCGCGGTGTCTGGATTGTGCCATTCGATGTTATACGAAAATTTTTCCTCAATTCTCTTCTTAATAATTCGATGAATAACTATGTACTTAGGTATGAGTAACTATAATGATAATGGAATGTTTTTTATGTTTAATAGTTTTATCGTTTGATCACATTCTCACCTGATTTTGAGGGATGATGCGGCCCAAGATGGTATCATGTTAAGATCTCAAGCGTAGGTAAACAACTGCCAGAATACATCTTCGTGTTTTTTTTTTATTTTATTCATGGGGACATCGCTAAGAGATTTCTATTCCGCCGAGCAGCTGAGGATGGGTTATGTCCGACTCGCACGAACTAAAACCCCATGGTACCTTCTTACACCTTTTGCCCAGGGGAGCAGGCACTACCTAAACGGCACTACGTCGGCTCCCTCGTACATTTTCATATGCTTAGCGATAGATTTTCAATTTCTGAAGCTGGTAACAACTCGTAACTATACAGACATTAGAGATCATATCACCGTACTATGATTTCATCCAAATATTTTTTCTCATTAGAAGGCAAATCCTTCTCGTTATCCGTCCTACCTTATCGTATCGACAGGATGTCTGAACACTTTACCATTAAGTTTCCATGACTTTATGTTCATTACAGTTATATATTATTATTATTATTTCAAAATTTCTAAATATTCAAAGATAGCGAATTGTAGGAAATAACAATGTTATGGAAGGCAAAGTAACATAAAATTTAGAAAATGCTACTCTAGTGGTTACCAACTCAACTGCGTAAATTTGTGTTATTACTTAATTTAATAATTAAATTTGGAGTTAATAAATATGATAATTCAATAAAAATGCAATGACAATACAGTTATTCTAATTTATATGCTAGGCTCTAAATGCTTTTATTACACGGTAACTATTTTAGTCTGGTAATTTTATTTTTATTGTATTTTATAATTTCGAAAAATATTTTGTATATAATTATGTGGCTATTTTTTTAAACAACTTGACAAAGGAGGTTTTCAGTTTGGTTGTATTTTTTTAAATACTTGTTATCTTATAATTTCGTCGTTTTTAAATCGACTTAGAAAATATTTTCTCAATGATAGACGGATTTTTCAATGGGGACTCATTTTCATTTCACTGGACTTTGGATTTCAAAAACCAGGCAAAGGTATCCTGAAAATCGAATAGAAAATGTATAATGACTGTTGCATTTTAGGACATGATTTTTTTGAAGCTCGTTTTATTTATAGTTTACAATTTCTTATTGAAATCTGTTGAGAATAATTTAAAATATATTCGTTCTTTGCTTGTATTTCTGCAATTATTGTGCAAAGTTAATTAAAATTAGTCTACATACACAGTCACAGATTTACAATATTGTACGTAAACTACTTATAAATATACATATAATTTTGCATACTAGCAATCGCCTCCGACTTCGTCTACGTTGGTATCTTTATAATTGGTATATATATATATATCATTCTCATGTAACCGTAACAATTCATGCACCATACGCCGACACATTTTTTTTTCTCGAATTGACTACGCTTTTGGCCTTGAAAGGCCTTTACAGCTTCACTGGACTACCGCATATATCATATTGCAGGACTTTCTTAATCATACTCGTCATATTTGGCCAATTTCAACAACATCTTCAATAATTGGTCTAGGTATTGTTCTAATGTATATATGAGTTATATTACAATAGTTTAAGCAAAATCCGTTCAGTGCGTAGTCCTGTGAAGCTGTTGAGACTTTGCTAGGTCAATAGCTTAGTCAGTTCGAGAAAAGAAACCGTTCAGTAGTTTTAGCGTGATACCATTCATCACCTCGTCATCAATCATTTTTATCTTCGTCAACAGTGCCTACGGGTCTGTCATAGACAATTTTTTGAACAAATTTTCTTTATAATAATAATCCACAATCCTTGAATCCATGAAGTATATCGACTTATGCGAACCATAATTCTTAAATGTTAATTAATGTTGTCCCGTAGAAAAGCAATTTATCACACAATCCTGAGAGATAAAAGTGTAGACAGATCTACAAATTTATTAATGTAAATTATAGCTAGCTATTCCGTTTGATTAATAGAGTAGATATGAAGATGCTCTTTTGTTACCAAAATAAATGTGAACGGTTGAGAAATACATATATTCACATTTTTTATATCAATATAATTAGAATTAAATAACGAATTCGTATGATCTGAAATCGGCGAAGAATGTATTACTGCATTTTTTATCTTCTTATTTGGTTTTTTTAATTTTTTTTATTATGTATAAAAAAATTGTCGACCAGATCGACACTTATGACAAAAAATATCTCACAAATAAATAATCTAACAAATTCACTCAATATTACAAATAATCTAATAAGCAATAAAAATATTGCTTCAATAGTCTTGAAATATTCATAATATTTTTATTTATTTATTTACAGATGGAAATGAGAAGATACAAATCGTGGCGGACATCTTTCCTCACCTACTGGATATTTCTATTACAAGTGAGTAATTTTATTAAAGAACACAATAAAAATAAAGGCAAATAAAACTTAAAATATATTTTATATATTGGCAAGGTAAAGTGAATCGAATAAAAGTCGAAAAAATTGCTATAATATATTTGTCTGATTCTTCACCACCGTTTATAGCTTGCCTTGATATTTATTATTATTTCCCCTCCTCTCCCCTCTCCTCTCCCTTTCTTTCAATTCCCTCAAACACAGGCTGGCAACGCAAATTGCGACTCCTCTGGGGTTGCTAGTAGAACGGTTTTGATCGCTTAACAACAGGTGACCCACATGTTCGTTTGCTTCCCATCTGATATAAAAAAAAAACTATTGTTTCTGTTTTTTTTTACAGATGCTGGGCAGCGCTCGTCGCGGTGCCGAAGGTCATGGAAGGTTGATGGACCCGCCAGCAAGGAACTCTATGTGGCGTTTCGGTTTCCCGAACCCTGTTAATTACAACGACAATGAGCTGTTCTGCGGAGGTTATGCTGGTGAGGAATTATTTAATAAATGTATCTCATAGTTATATTAGCCTTGTATTCTTTAGGATTTCACAATGTGGTTTAATGGCGATAGATTTTCTACTTAAAAGTTGTAGCAAGCCAGGCGGATTTAGAAAATACCATACCACCACGCTATGCTTTCATCACGTTGATTTCCTTAACCGAAAACTCCGGTTTAGTAACTAAGATTTGAATCTACGTCCACTGACGCGGTGTTTCAACACGCTATGAATTAAGCCATTATCGCTCCAAGTGGTTCAGTTGATAATAATTTCAACAATAGCACTACTTAATCCTAATTAGCTTCTTTATAAATTTAGTATTTAAGCCCAATCGCATCTAGTATTTGAGTCGTTATAAATCAAAATGAGCAAGTCCAATTTCAATCGTTCATACAACATATTTAATTTTTTAAAATTTCTAGTTTATACTTCGAGAACGAAGTTCAAATTTTGCCATCCATAAGGTTTTTAGTTTTTTCATAATCTTCATACATTTTTACATGTATAAAATTTGAAGATCCTGAAATATAATGTAAAATATAAGGAACGGTTAAAATTGGAAATTAAAAATACAGTTATGAAAGCTTCATGATAGATTTTCAGCTTAAGTGAGCATTAGAGAAACAACTACCACAATTCTACAGTTATTTGTAAGTTTAGTAAGTTATGAAGTCACTAGCCTCTGCCCGCGACTTCGTTCGCGTGGAATAGTTACTTTGGGCGAACGCTAAAACACAGTAGAATCTCTCAAGAGGAAAAAATCCCGATATTGAAATATTTTTCATTAGTGGTCCGCTCATATCGGTCTTAGCATAATGAACCTATAACCCTCCTCGATAAATGGGCTATATAACGCTGACAGAATTTTTCAAATCAGACCAATAGTTCCTGAGATTACCCCACAGCACCCCTCCACGTCACAGACTCCCAAACTTTACCTCTTTATTTATTAGTATAGATAATAGACCTCTTAATCGATAGGTGATGGTAAATCACGCTAAAGACATGATTACTTTAAATTGAAATGACAGAGTCAAATGATGTTGCTTACAATTTTAATCTGGTTTTATTAAACCGATGGAAAATACACAAACTCAGTTAATTATGAAAAGCGACAAAACAAAGAATACCATAAAAACGAAGTTTTCGTTATCTCCATTTAAGTATTCATGAACACATCTTGCAAATTTAAGTAAGTAAATAAAAATAGTTTTATCTATTTATTCCGATAATAGAACGTGAGACATAGACATACTACTAATAAGTTCATTGATCTCAGAGTATTGAGAAAAAAACCACGTATATAATTGCAATATCCTTGTTTTAAAGAACGTATTTTAATTCTATTGAATGCGCTCTCTAAGAATCGTTGCATATTTTAGGATAAATAATGAATAATGTTCTAATAACATGGTTAATAAAAAACACAAAAATAGAGTAAGTACGCTGGAGCTAATAGGGAAACTATTCGTCCTCACATGATTATATTAACTTATGTGAAATATGAGTTTAATACGTTTTTTGTAACTCCCTTCTGTCTAAACTTTACAATCGATTTTAAAATGGTTTGCCACATGCCTCTGTTACAATCTTATCTAACTAGAATAAAGAAAATAAATATTGAAATAGAATATACGTGAATATATGGTACGGAATATATAGAGTAACTATCGTTGAAAAATATTAATTCATACTATTTGCAGTGTATAGGTACAATGTTTGGTAGCTTACGTTACATTCATCTAAGTCTTATATATTTTGTAATTAAAATAAATATGTATATGTATCCTTTTTATTTAAACATATATTGTATAGTCTTTTGAAAACGTGGTATATTAAAAGAAATTATTTAAATTTTGTTTTTTCCTTTATGCTTTTATCTTGTGATTTATTACACGACTCCTTTTCACCGGCTTTGCAAATATTGAATGTGTTCATCACTTGTAAGCAATTTTATATAGGGTCCAGTCCCGTAATGATCCGTACCAGCAATACAGAATACATTTGTGTACCATCTCCCAATACTTCCTCCATAGAATATCCTTCCGCTATTATGTTACATTACTTATAACTTATAATAATGTTGCATGCCTATAGAATAGGCAGTAGGTTGTATTCTAAAGCTAATATATATATTTAATACAGTTCAATGGGAGCAGAATGAAGGTAAATGCGGTGTTTGTGGTGACGCGCACCACTTGTCGGAACCGAGACCTCACGAGATCGGCGGCATGTATGGGAAAGGTATCGTGACAAGGCATTATAGTGTGGGACAGGTGGGTCACTACGAGTAATTATTAATTTGTCTATATATATCTAGTGATTGTAACGGTCTTATAAGGATAATCGAATTTATTTATAGTTTATAGACTTCCCCTTTAGTTCAAATGGATAAGACAGAACGATGGGTTTTTTAATTTTCAGGAAATAGAAGTGGAGGTAGAGTTAACGGCAAATCATCTCGGTACTTTTATCATGAAGCTTTGTCCCAATAATAACGCCAAACAGGAAGCCAGCCAGGAGTGCTTCGACAGGTGAGAAAACTTTAACTTCATAATTTAACAACTCATATGAATAAACATTTATTGTGATTAATAGTTGTAGTCATTGTAGTTGGATCACAGGAGTTATAATTTAGGACTAGGAAGATCTATGCAAAAAAAACAATAACCATTTTATGTAATTAAGTAGTAATCTAATTTATATTATTACCAAGTTATCGTAAGAAGTTGCGGTCCTTCAAGCGTAACGGAAAGAGATGTTTACGCAGGCCAGCAAAACAGAAGCGATCGGTGAAGGATGGATTGTCTCTCGGTGGTCGCTGTTGTTTTTGGATTGAACTGTGCTTACCACAAGGCATAGTGCAGTCATTTTACTATGCTACAATTTAAAAAACAATAAAAATAGGACTATCTGAAACAACGATATAAAATGTCATAGATCGGCAGGTTCTTAATTCTTTAATTGTATTAGTTCAGATGCACATGATACTTGTAATTGTTTTGATAAGGAATATAATATTAAAATTGGCTACTCCTTATTCCCAAAACTATTTGCTTATATTTCCAGATATCCATTATATATCTCCGAATCGAGAGAGGATAGATTCCTGATACCGTTAGACACTGCTAAGAAAGAGGTCTTCCGATACAGAGTGCGTTTACCTCCCTATGTGACTTGTACCCAATGCGTTTTGCAATGGACTTATCATACTGGTGAGGTTTATGTTTTGACAACTGATTGTGATTATCAAAATTTACTAACAAGCTAGTAAGTCTAAAAGTAAAGATTCTAACACTGTCATTATTGTATATATTATTTTGAAAAACGTTGAATCTATATAATTCACGACCGAATATTATTCTTAGGATAACCACGAGTCTCTAATAATTTTATACAATAGAAAATTAATTTCGAAAGCTTAAATTTAATTTTTATAACAATTTAATCTTTTAACATTTTTTTTACATAACTTAAAATTTGCGAATCGCTTTTATGAATAGCATATTTAAATTACCGTCCCAAAATTTTAAAGGTCGTTGAAGGTTCTTACTAATTTTTGTACGTTTTTATTGGTTGTTAGAATCTATTATCTAGTTTCTGTGACCTCTAATACTAGTTTCATTAAAAATTAGTACTCATGCTACATCTTTTGCTATTAATATAGTATTATTATGTGCTTTATTTTCTGGCATAATATACACATTTGTAAACCATTTAATATTCTCAATATCTCCGATATAATATTAATTAACAAATGCTAAATAAGGACAGTTGTAATAAATAATGAACATTGCATTTTTGCTGTTTTAGGAAATATGTGGGGAATCTGTCCTAACGGTACTGAGGCAGTTGGCTGCGGTCGGTCGGAAACTTTTCGCAATTGCGCAGATGTAAGTGTCGTGACCAGCACCGGTGGTCTTCCTCCAGCGTTTGCCGCCGACCTACGAAAGGACTATCCATTCTTACTCTACTATCGTGACTTTTTCATGCCTAAGAATGTATATCCTCTTGTTGTCAGGTGAGTAAGCTTTGAGTCTATCTGTTTCACAACATTTATAATTTACAGTTTTGTCCATAATACGATTCATGACAATACGCCTTCATTCCCTCAAAAGATATATCTACTAATGTTATATGTAAGCTGTCGTCAAAAACCAAAAATGTAGTTACTAGAAAGACAACACTATTTTAAAAGCCAAGACAGGCTTCAATCAAATTACCTTAAGTAATTGTATCTGGAATCTATGGATGATCTGGATCATAAGTAATCGAAAAGGATAATAAAGTTGATCGAGGTATATAATGGTTGAAAAAAACCTCCTCAATCCAAATGTTATGGTCGCATATTTTTGATCAATATTCAGGAGTGGTTTCGTAAAGACTAGAAGAGGTACGGATAGTAAAATATAATTATCTTTTTGAGGAATATTTAGAAAGGTAATTCTATACTTTCTTTTTAGCTTACAGCATTAGAAAATCTCAAGGAAATTCTATCTAATAAAAAATTAGATAATTAAACTATTCTGTTAATTTTTGTTGTATAGCAATTGAAAATGTAACACAAATTTAGTGGTATATTTATTATATTGTATTATATCATATATTATGTATATCGATGTGTAAATTAATTGTGGACTGTTCTTATATTTGACATTTTATAGCTATATGTTTACTGTATATGTGTTGTTGTCTTGCACGATTAATATTTTGTTGTATTTATATCTCTTTCATTTTCATCCATTTAACGTTTCAGAGAACCAAAAGACAGGCAAAAGGAATCGTACGTACTTAGGTAAAACGAGGAACCAACAAAATATTGTTATATGTTATATTATTGTGATAACGTGCACTGTATTTTTACACTGAATTTTCTTTACAGCAATGCTATAAGCGATACAGAGTCTGTGGAGGAATTCGTTCCACCAATAATTAGGTATATTTTTTATCTCTTGCCTACGGGTACTGGCATACTGGTGGATTCGATACGGGCTCCTTTTGTGAATAAATACTATTCTTTCCGTCTATGTATTAGTCTAGTTGTATAATAAATCATAATAACGTGACGTGACTAACAGTGCAATTATCCTATAAGCTATTGTAAATTTTTGTATAGTGACTAACAAACTTATGCAAGTTTTTGTACATATATATGTTTGTATTTAGATATGTTTCTTCTCTCGAACATACATTTATGTTAGTATGGTCAATCAAATCGGTGTACTTCGGCCCAATGAGCTAAATCATTAAAGTACGTTGCTGTCTTCATTAAAAGTGGCAGAGACTGTGCAAGTTTCGATTATGGAACCGCCATTGTCATACGTATTACTGCCACAAAGGGCAATGAGAACACTGGTTGTGTTCAGGTTCGAAACGTGCGGTTGGCAGTACTGGGACAAGAGAGGTAGCCAGCCAGCTTTAAGGAGTAACAACCTTTTTGGAGTCAGTTATACAAATCTGTAGACTGTAGTGGCCAATTAATATCGAGCCGGCTAAAAGCGTGTTTGTTACAAACGTAAAAAAATATATCTTTAAGTTTGCGTAAAAACTGCGTATTTTATTTCAGTATCACATATATAAGTGCCTGAGACTATGTTCGATTATTGTGAATTACATTTGTTACACAATATTCGACTTTTGAGATAACAAAATTATGAGTTGATTTTAATTATTTGAAATATTATTTAAAGTCTACATCGATACATCTCATCTCGATTAAGAAAAAATTGAGAGAAATACAAAATATTATTCAGATATTAAAAGTCATTATAACTTTGTGACTTTAAATGAAATAATAATTGTTGAGCATAATTTATATCTTATACCTTTCTACGATCTTTTAGGGTAATGATCTCTACAGTTCTACTACAATATATATATATTCAAAATGATGTAAGAAGGGAACAGTATTTATTATTGGATTTCTTAGTGTAATCACTTTTATCGGACTACTACTACCGGCCTACCCTAGCTTTGCATAAGTTTATTAACGAACAGAAAGAAACCAAATTTCCCCTTTTAGTATCTACGACTATGTAATTAATCAGTCATATGTTTGAAGATTCCTAATATCATTACTTTTATTTTTATACGGAGATTTTTTACCCCAGACTCGTACGATTTTTCAAATATTTTCTTTAATACAAACCTTGTCCTAGTAGTTGTAAGTCACAAACAATAAAAATAGGAGCAGTCTTGCCTAATCAGTTCTAGAAAAAAAAAAGAATTAGCAAATCGGTATAACCGTTTTGAAGTGATGCGTTTACATTAGTTTCGACAATTGATTTTATATATATATATACATGTATATAGATTATGCTAGATTCGTCCACACTATTAATATACTATTTTATAAGTAATGTCTGGAGATAGTAATATGGTGAAATATGTGTTAAAATTAATTACACAGTTGATAGCCCACGGTCCATATGTGTAGTTGTTGATATTATATTGTATGTGTTCCAGGGACCAGGTGTGCGTGCCTACAGATGCCTTCCGCCGGATTCCGGGTATGCTGAGCTGGTGCCAAACTAACTGTTTGCGGTACCCACCCAACTGCCCTGAAGCGCTTTGTAGTTGCCCGTAAGTTAGACTTTCTATATAAAAAAAGTATAATATATGTATAATACACGCGGTAAAAGTGCAACGTAGAATTTTGATAAATTTTTAAGAAAATAAGATAAATACATAAGGTGTTAAACATTCGTTTTTGACATTATTTTGAAAAATATATTAATAACATCAATAATACACAACACAGAATAATTTTTAAAATTACGCGATTGTAACTATATGGGTTCAACAGAAAATAATGTGCTATATATTTTAACGTTTCTCTCTCTTTCTTTCTCCCTCTCTTTGTATATATTTCGAGTACATTAAAGATATACTATTTCATTGTCTAATAGACTAAAACCTATAGATACATTTATGGCTATCTCTTTCCCGTTACACTCTTTCGTTTCATTAAATCCACTTCACACCGTCCCAAATCAAATTTCAATGATATAACGTAGCAAATGTTAACTAATATTATAAATGGAAAAATGACTTTGTTACGCTTTAAATACTCAACGGATTATCATAACATTTTGCATACACATTGTCGGGAGTACCTTTTATCCAGAAGAAATGTGCTGTTCTCTAAAGACGAATCAGATCTGTACTAACGCGAGCGACACCAAACACAAAAGTTAGTTATGTATATTTACAAAAATCGATGTGGATATATGAGGTTATACAATGAGGAGTGTATTGATGATCCTTTACATTATGCCTTCAACGACGTTACAACCTTACTTTTCTGGTAAATCACTCACCTCCACATCCTAAAACCAAGAAGAATTTACGACAAATTTAAGGTTGTGCAGAACCTTCTTGATGCGCATATTTTAACTGTAGAATGGATTACCCAATACGCTTTACCCCAGGGTTGTGACATGGGGCTCTTCAAGAACAGACTAAAGCTTGTTCTCCAAAGTCAGCAACGTAAGAGTAATCTCTGGTGTTGGAGTTGTCCAAAGGCGACGGTACCTATTTACTATCAGGTGGACCGTTTGCTACTTTACTGTTCTTAACCATAAACCACGGAGTCATGAAGTTTAGGGACAAAACCTCTAAAACCTCTTTGGATATTATATGTATGTATTATAA
This sequence comes from Antheraea mylitta, assembly GCA_014332785.1. Lineage (NCBI taxonomy): Eukaryota > Metazoa > Arthropoda > Insecta > Lepidoptera > Saturniidae > Antheraea > Antheraea mylitta. Next base: position 3,073,280 of record JACEII010000003.1, read on the forward strand.
CACTAAAAATAAAAGAAATATATATAAAAATGTGTAATATGTAAAGGATAAATATCTAATCTCTTTCTAATTCTTCTCGATGACTAGGTTGTTTGCCGAACTAATGATAACTTTGACATCTCTAAGCGCCTTTATATTAAATTTCATGTTTTTTATTATTTATTGTTTATATTTTTTGAGATCTGTAATATTTTTGTTAAGCCACTGACTACATGTCCGTACATTGATTGCCCACATTGAAAATTAGTGCTGTGGTACCACTCGGTTGTACTGCAGCATGTAGCTGAATGGAGGTGTTGTTGTTAGACATTTCTAATTAAATATATGTAGGTTTTCTTTATTTATCTTGTGGTGGTGATGTGCCAACAATTAAAACTGTTCTTCTTCTTCTACTAAGGGCTTAAATTGTGTAACATATTTTTGATTTTTTATAATTCCAGGCAAGTGTGCGAAGGTATAGGTGAATATGAAGGTCGCGATGGATCCGATGTATACTGCATGGACCTCTGCATTGTCTACCCGCCTAAATGCCCAATGGACAAGTGTCGCTGCTACTAAAGACAAGCGACGCAGCTTTGTAAACTCCTAGAGACCTAAACACGATGCCAGTTTCAAATTAAACCGTTATTTAAAAAACCGACATTCTAAAGAATAAAGTCGAGGAACTCTGTTCACCTTTATTTTGGCAACCGTTTTCGTTATTTAAAATTATGACTGTCGATGTTCCGTGAGAACTGTAAAATAATGGTGACAGTTTTACGAAGACAGTTGACGGAATTTTCGTGTCTATTGAAAAATATGTTAGACACCTGTTTTACAATTCATTGCAAAATATTTCTACAGGATAACCACAAATTAATTAAGGAAAGGTAACTGCAATGCGTAAAAACGAAACCAAAACGTACATTTTTGTACATTGCTATTAAAAATCTGATATACATTAAAATACACATCTTGATATGTTCTCTTCTTCAACCTTTTGGAACTAATCCCTTTTATTGAAAATTATTACAGCCTAGATCAAAGACATTATTATAAAATGTTTTGTAATTACTTCAATGTTTGAACAAGATGGCGGCCTACTTATTAAATCTTTCCATGGAGTTTTTGTAACTGAATTTATGCTCCGTGGAACTATTTCCCATACACCTAACTTAATCACATTAACTGAACTAAATTTCGTACATAGCAATTAAAGTTAGGTATAAAATATAAGGTTAAATAACCCATGGTTATGAATAAATAATAAAAAATACAACATACTAAGGTCCCCAAGAACGCCCGCGTTCAATGTTCACACAGACAAGATCCCACCAAAAACGTCCGCGTTATATATTTTTGCTGATATTAATCAGGGGAAAGGAATTATCGACTATCAGTCCTAAAAATATAATACTTTAACAATTCTTGGGATTTAGTAACTAAAACTGTCAACTAAGTTAACTAAGACGCTTACTTATTAGAGATTAGTAAATAAATAACAACAAAATGTCTTTGATTGGAGGCAACTGCCCAAGTCGAGGTGTGCCGTGCACCCTTGAGCTAGCTGCCTAAATAGAAGCAAGCAAGCACTCGCCTTAGTTGTCCGGTGAAGCTGTTAAGACCTTGCTGGGTCAACAGTGTAGTCAGTTCGAAAAAAAAAGTCTTTGATTGTGTCTTCTACATTACGTAAATAATGCATTCATTACATTACTAGTTGTACTAAAACCACCTGTATCCTTTTGTCTGATGAATACTTATTCTAGTTAGTCCAATGTTTTAAGTAACGGTTTAAATTGAAACAATTGACGATACAATTAAAAAAAAAACAAAAGTTGAAACCGTTATATTTTTGTATAAAGTATATAAATAATGTTTATATTTTAATATAAATAAGGTCTGTACAGTCATAGGATATTGATTATGTTCTATTGTATTATGTTATATTGTGAAATTCGGTACTGTATTGTAGTACTTTTCTTTTTTAATGCCATATTAGTTATTATTATTTTCAGGTGCCAGATATTAATTATTAAGTAAATGTGTTTAGGTCAATATTTTTTGTAAATTACATTTGTGAATAAATTATTTAAACTGTGTTTTATTTAAGAACATAATTATATTTACAAGGAATTGAGAAACATCATTACATATTGTAAAACAAAGTCCTCTACCACGTTTGTCTGTCTTTGCGCGATAAACTCAAAAACTACTGAACGGATTTTCATGCGCTTTTCACCAGTATATAAAGTGATTCATGAGGAAGGGTTAGGTACATAATTTGTCCGGCGGGCTGGGAGACAGTATCAAAACCGGGCTGCCTCAGCCGGGTGCGGCGTGTGAAACGCCTGCCGCCGGGGGTGTTGCGGAGCTTGCTCACGCAACCCCGGGACACTCCCATAGTGCGGTATAACCTATACCGCACTATGGGAGTTTTAGCCGGGTAGAGTCACCGAAAGGCCTCACCCCTGCGTGACTAGCACGTAGGTGATGGGCGGCTCAAGTCGGGCTTCGCACCAGGAATTTGGCAGTTCATGAGGATTTTCTCTCTACGTTAAAAAAAAGGTACATCATTTGTCAGTTTTTTATTATTATTAACAGGGTAGAATAACGTCCGCCGTGCCCGGTAGTTATTCATATTAGTAATGTTTCACATCGAGCTACATCACGGAACAAATCTTTTTTTTTCAAACTGACTAACATTATTAGCGTAATAGGCATGTACAGCTTCACTGGAATAATAGAGTGAGCGCGTATGATGCTTAATCGTATAGTATCAAGCTCATGGGTGCCAAATTAACCGAACCTCGGCTTGGGCTGCTGCCTTGGATGCAACAACGCGAATCTGTCTAAGCTAAATTAAGGTAGCTAGCTATTCGTACATATAAGAATTCGTGATACACACATACACATATCTTTGTGTGTGTCAGACGTGCCAACACACCAAATTTGTTCGAATTTTAATAAAAAGCGCAATTTCTAACACATTTAATAATGAAAGTAACACTTTAAATTATATTTAGAAAAACCTATCGATATATTTGTGCTAACAATAGAACCGTATCAAAGCCCTGAACTAAAATTAATCATAATTTTAACAAAATAGATTTAATAAATAAACTGTGAAAAAAATATTTTAATAATAGATATCTAAACTTTCTTAGAAATTAGGTAAAAATTCACAGGTTTCAAAATAAAGTCAAATAATAATCACTGTAAGGTTTTTTATTTTATTTTAGTCTATGATCCAAGAATATGAAACCAAACGTATGCATATAATGTGTAGGAGGTAAGTAGAAACATATGTAAGGAAATGTGTCCGTCAACAATTAGGTTAGTGCTTCAGTAGCTACAGCAGTGTTTCCCAACCTTTTTTAGGCCATGCCCCACCTTAATATTTCTAAAATTTGTATGCCCCCATACATAATTTTTACCCTTTTGAAACCTTTTAAAACCCTTTGTTGCCTTAGGAAATATATAATATATATATATGTATATATATTATAATGTCTTAGGAAATATATTATATATATGTATTATTATATATATATATATATATTATAATTCCGAGATGCAGTGGAGATCACGCTAACGATGTAATTCCTAGGGTCAAGGTCGCTACGAATATCTATGCCTAAAATATTGAGGCTGTCTCGCATTGCGAGCGAGATGTTATGAAGTATTGAAAGGAGGGTAAATGGGGATTTTTTTGCAGGAAAACGGGCACACCTGTGTTTTATAGACATAAAACTGAACCAAATTACTTGCTCCCCATTAAGAAATGCGAAGCAAGGACTGGTCAAGCTCAGTGCCAAGTTCTTACCGTCTCTTTTCTGTTTCTCCTAAAACGAAAGGGTTTAAGTCGTGTCGAGTCCATTTCTAAATTGCCCCGCATAACTATCAAATTGCCCCCGTGTGGTTTGTAGGCCCCGCGTTAGGAAACACTGAGCTACAGGGTTCATTATTGTTCAATTATTTTGAAACTTTCATAAGAGTAAACACTCAAGACTTACTAAACCTATTATTCAAAGTTTACAAAATACCATTACTTGCCACGTTTTTCGACAGCAGTTATTTTAAGTTATATTTTCAGAATAACTATATCCTTTGCCTACGCTAGCGTGGTTCTGGACGGTTTTGGGACTATCATTTAGTGCTCAGAGCTGAACATTTATTTAGCCTGTTCACCATATGAGATCTTCTTACCTCTACCATCTATAAACCAAACGTAAAATAATTTAACAGTTTTTTAAGAGTTTAAAAAGCATATTAGTATAATAAGCGATACAAATCGCATTTGCAGTGTTCCAAACATAATACATACGTACATATTTGTGTACATTTAATTTTATTATTGATCACAAGGGACCTTTTGATCTATGGTGGAACCTAAATACGATATAATGTATCCATCTATTGACGACAATAACCCCAAAAAATAATGTTATAGAGTTGTTCTCGTCACCTTTGACATAGAATGTGTATTTTAATGTAGTTGTGAACTTTCGATGCTATATTTTAAAACTTGAACAACTTGCAACACTGAGAATAAGTTACTTCTGTAGGGACACCCATCGTTCACAAAAAACGTCGATATCATCACATCGATATTTTCAATAACAAAACATCAATGTTGAGAGTTTCGGGGCGTGTTCAATATAAAATGTGTGATAAAATCAAACACTGACTTTGCAACCGAAACTTTTAATATCCACTTCTTTTGTCGAGAAAAAAATTGTATATATATATATATATATATATATATGACATCGAATATGTCGCTGTTTTTCTAAAAGGCCAGAGACAATTTTTATGGCCAGCACGCTACACCACCCCTCTACGGAGTAAAGAAAGCCCAGTATATAAACATTTACAAAGCATAGCATTATATACATATTTACACTAAGTATAAAAAAGTAAAGCATACAGAAATAAAGACTTAGAGTTACAACGAATTGACAATATAAAACATCAAGTTACAACAGTCTTAAAAAAAAATTAAAATACACATAAATTAGTTACAATGGCAATAATGCAACTGTATACACAAAGATTCTTTACAAATCTAGCATCGGTTTAAATTTAACACGACGTCCAGATCGAGTAACGTAGGGTGAAGGTAATAAATTGTCTATAGGTGGCTTGAGGATAGGAGAAATGGATGTGACTGGTGAAGGTGGTGGAAATAAGGGTTGAGGAGTAACTTCCGAGAAGAAAGCAGGTTTTACGCGATTGATACTGACTACCACTTTCTTACACTTGATGTCCAAAGTAAGCGTTTTACTGTCACTTGACCGTTCAAGAATCTGATAAGGTCCAGTATAAGGCGGCTGAAGAGGGCGTCGAACAGCGTCATCACGCAAGTATACATGCGTAGCTGTTGATATGTCCTTGAATAAGAAATACTTTTGGTTACCATGGCGAGATGCTAGTACTGGTCGAATGTTCGACATATGTTTACGCATCCTAACGACCAAATCAGCTGGATCTTCACCGATACTAGAGTTCTATGGTGCAACAATTAGTTCTCCTGGGAATCGCAATGTTTCACTGTACATGAGCTCAGCGGCTGTACACTTGAGGTCCTCTTTAAAAGCGAAGCGCATGCCTAGAAGTATAAATGGTAGAGCGTTCAACTAGGACTGTTCATGGCACATTAAAGAGGCCTTAAGTTGCCTGTGTACGCGCTCTATCATACCATTTGCCTGTGGGTGATATGCAGTTGTCCTTCGTGGTGTAGTGGCAAAAGTAATGAGGAATCTGCGGAGTAAGTCAGACTCAAATTGAGTACCCTGGTCGGTTATGATACAGAGTGGTATGCCAAATCTAGAGATCCATTCTCTAGTAAAAGTCTCTACCACTTCTTCTGCGGTTATAGAACGCATTGGCCATACTTCTGGCCACCTCGTCACCCTGTCTATTGCTGTTAAGCAATAGCGATAACCATCGCAAACAGGCAGTGGTCCTATGATGTCCATATGGACATTGAGGAATCGACCAGATGGGGTTTTAAAGTTACTGAGGGGAGCGGTATTATGCCTGGAGACTTTACTGCGTTGGCAGGCAGGACACGCTCGCGACCACTCGCGACATTCCTTATTAACGGATGGCCAAACATACCGCTCGGTGACAAAGCGGGTTGTAGCTCGTGCGCCGGGATGGCTCAAATTATGCAGCTTATTGAAGACAACCCACCGCAGTTCTGGAGTCACATACGGACGCGGCCTATCTGTGGAAACATTACAAAATAGAGAAACGCCAGTACCAGGAATATTAATGTTGGTAAGTTTAAGGCTTGAGCCGTTTTTCAACAAATTTTGAAGTTCTTCATCAGTGCCTTGAGAACGTGCTAAGGTTTCATATTCTTGCTCTAATGAAATTGTCTCAATTCGTGACATGGCATCAACAATAAGGTTTTCAGAACCTTTAATGTACTTGACAATTTTTATGGCCAGCACGCTACAAGAGCATCAGTGCTTATATACGATATATCAATATTTAGTATATATTTTAGAAAAAATATTAAACAAAGATAAATATAATGAAAAGGTACATTAAAAAAGATAACTAATTATTATTTTATGCAACAGAATTAAAATACGATAATTTTAGAAACTTTATTTATTAAGCGGTACCATTCATTTTTTTAAAACACCCAAATTAATTTTCGTCATTACGTGTGTCTGAGGAAGAGAATGATTAACGAATACAAATAGATGGTATTACACATGACAAAATATCGTTCTTAAAATCCTTGGTGATTTACATATAGAAGTTATAAGTAATTAAAACATCAATGTATCTTTTTGACTCTTATGAGTGACTGAGGAAGCGAATAGAAAAATGACGCTACATATAACGAAACATCGTTCTTATACAACTATGTATCGTCGATGTTCGGAGTTTCGATACTCATGCAATGTTAAAATATCGATGTTTATGTATGATATATCGACATTTTAAAACATTGACGAATCGGTTGCATCCCTGTACTTGTGTCGGTCGATTGCCGATTCCAGTTTTACGCACAGCAAAAAGAAAAATAAATGCCATAGAATATCTTTTTTTGTTAAAAATTTCATAATCAACGATGAGTGATTTAAATGATGATGATGTCGAGTTTCGCGGTGGCACGTTACAACTGTCTACCGAAAGCGTTCCCGGGGATAGCACTGAGAATAACAGCATTAATACGACTCGAAATGTTACAAGGAAAAAGTCGCAAACAAATATAAACCCTTCGGTGCTATCTGGTACAGATTCTCTTACCTCTTCAACATCTTCTTTTGCTGGTAAGACTTATACTGACCTTTGTGATTGATTATTTATGATTCTAATCAATAATTGTTATAACAACATAGATATGATATTCAGCCCTGTCTGCATTAATGCCAATTTTTAACTATAGTTATGTGTCCTATTAGCTAGCCATTGTTTACTTCTATTTCTAAAATTTCAATACTACTTTTACCGTTTAAAGACAATGATTGGTGCTCCTGTAGTAAAATTTAACATAGCTATTACTCTTCAAAAGTGAAAATTACAAATAAGAAAGAAAGAACATTTATTTGCAACACACATACCATAAATAAATATTAAAACATAAAAAAAGGGAAAAGAAAACATACATATAATTTAAACAATGAAAAATAGCAATACAAATTGATAGTTAAGTGTGTGTGTGTGACAAATGGGCAAATAAGAAAATCACATTACAAAAGAGTTAATTTTTGTAATCTTATATGACAACTTAACACTTCTTTAATTATTAATGTTTCCTGGTGACCATTAATAATATTTTCTTATAAAAACTTAATTCTAAACAGTTATTGTTAATTAAATCCATTAATTTATGGTAAAAATAACATATTTTATGTACAAAAATTGGCTGTAATCCTCACAACGAAATGAATGGCCTCAAACCTAGTCTATTATGTGTCACTATTAATTTGGTTTCCTAACAGTTGTGTAGACATATCTAATTAAAAAGACATCTAAGTATGATGTATATTAGTATAAGGGACTATATTCTAAAACCATTGAAAAAAGCTTTAAAAATGAAATAAGTTTACATTTTGGTACTCCAGATGCCAGAGTAGAACAGTCCCATACTGCAGAAACTCCTACAGACTCTGTGAGGACTGTTTACCCACGTTATGATGTACCATTCAATAAAGAGAATATCAAAGACTTTTTCACATTCAGAAAAGGAGTTACAGAGACTGCAATACAAGAGTGTATCACTGCTTTACTGTTTCCTGAAGATGGAGAGTATTTGGGTTCTTGGCTACTAACAGAGTATGTATATATTTCTCTTTTGTTGTTGCCTTATATTTATTGCCGATACATTTTTACTTTAATTTCGTTTAACCTTAAACAAATGGATAATTTACAAAAGTCCATCATTGCTATGATATTAAAGGTTTTATTGCCATCCGTCTTTTAGTAATTACAATTTTCAAGATTGAATTTTATGATATTAATTAATTCTAATTTTATTTCATACTTTAGACAAAATATTGTAACAAAAATGTACTTACTGGTAGTCTTGTTGTGTCAACCTAATTTCCTTTTTTATATCTTACCTTGTTCCGTGTACACTAAATAGACTGGGAGCATTAGAATATATATATTAATAAAAAAAAAAATAGATCTAGTGTTTTTGAAGTAAAAACAAAGAATATATTGATAGGGAGACAAAAAGACATTAATTACCTTTTAAAATATGGAGGGATTAAATCTGTTGTAGTCATTAAATGTTATCCTATTCTAAATCAAAAACACACTGCATTATATTAAGTTTCTGACAGGATAATGTTATTACTATTATCACCTCCATATTTATATGTTTTATATTTTATAAGTAATTGTTACAAAATAATTATTATTCACTTAATACTACACAGTTGAAAAATATTGGCGGCAGTCTTGAAATGGAGATCTATGAAAAACAAGTTCAACTTTATCCTTATAGTATTATTTTTTTTTATTTTCAGAATAACTTTATGGGATAATGAAAAGGAACGAATTGTTTTGCTCACATCAAGGCTAGTGATGACCATAAAGTATGATTTCATAGCTATGAAGCAGTTAGATTTTAAGAAGACTTATCTAGATGATTTAGATACTATTGTTATCGGAGAACTTGTTTATCCACCATCTTCATTAGTGCCGTAAGTAATAATTTTATATGTTTAGTTTTATCATTAATAAGAGTCTATTGGATATTTTTCTACTATAAAAATATTTATAATGAAGATGTAACTTGAAAATATTTTAAGAAAGTAATAGTGTATGACCACTCATACATAATACATCTCATAAAAATTCATACACATAAATAAAATATTATTTATTTAATAATGCTACAATTAACACTTCAACCTGTAAGGGCATAATTACTACACTAGCCCATGACATATTGATAATTTCAAAGGGGAAAATCCACAACTCTATATGTTCCTACATGTGATGATACTACAGAACCTTTGTCTGGTTTAAGTTTCCTAATGATGTCTTCCTTTACTGATAGGCGATAGCATTACCAATGTAACTTAGTAAATGTATGCTTATTTAAAAAAAAATCGTTGGTACAATTAACACATATAATCCAAATGCAGTCGCATTAACGGCATAGCGACCGGTGTGACATCCGTGGTGAAGGACTGTGTGGTAGACAGGCTCTGCCGGCGACCAAGCACCGAGGGAGAGAGTGACAGCGCGGACAGTAGACTGTTCGATCTCAAGTATTTTGAACCTAGGTACATTTTAAGTTGCTGTAGTTGCTCGCATTGACGTCATGCTCTGTGGTTGCTAGCTTCTTATGTTAGCTTTTTAATTTGTATCATAACTATGTATCTAGTGACAAATTCATTATGAGTTCAAAAGAGTTAACTCTACTCTGGTTCATGATACATGGACATAATAATACAGTTTTGATAGCACTCTTCATTTTAACATAATATAACTTATGTGCAAGAGAAACAGTTATGTACTGAGTAGTCCATATAGTAACTCCATATTTTTATTTACAGTAAATGACTGCACTATAATATACTTTAATATATATTACAGTCGGTGTTATTACAAAAAAGTTAAATACGTATTGAATACTTGCTTTAAAAAGGTTCGAGTACTTGCGTATTAAATACATCACGTTCGCCCGAGGCAAGTTTGCGTTCCCTTTTTCGCAAGTCTAACCTAAACTAACCAAAGCAAGACAAAATAGTAAGATGTACGTTCGCGGTGCTATTAAAACGAAATCTCTTTAAAGCAAGTATTACGTTCAATACGTATTTAACTTTTTTGTAATAACACCGATTGTAATTTATATTATAGTATATTGTAGTGCAATCATTTACTGTAAATAAAAATTTGGAATATTCAGTACGTATTTAACTTTTTTCGATTTACACGGATGATTTTTATTCTCTTATGCATTAAATAAAATAATGAAGCCATTTTAAAATTTAAATCATTTAGCATTAATATTTATCAATATTTATAATAATTTCATTGCCTGAAATACAGTTCAAAAAGAAATATATTACAGATACGGCTTTGCTTATTTAATTAGCCTTACAATGTAAAAATACTTTCTGCTTATGAGTAAATAAAACCAAAAGGCTTTGAAGTGAATCTTTTTTAAATAATATAAGCTACCATAACAGTACATCGCAAATAGTCTTTAGTAAAAATATTTTTTTTACAGACAGCATACAATTTTTTTTTTAAGTTTTTTTTTTTGGGTAATAAATCAAGTACGTATTTCCTGCCAATGTTAAGTAGTCAGTGATAATACAAGTTTCTTTCGCTCGTTTCATTTTTCTAACACCTTGTTAGAACTTTACAGGGACTTACTATATGTTCTGTGGTATTATTTCTAATCCACTTCACTTGTGCACAATAACTTAACTATTTTACATAAAACAACAACATTATGACAAAATATAGAGTTGAATTACACAAGATTTCAATTACAAAAATCTACTACATGACATTCCAAGATCCTACCATAAACTGTATGTATGTATACTGTTTGTAGTATTTATATTTTTAATATGTATAAGTTGATAGATTTTTCATTTATACTAGTAAGATGTCGTTCACACATCTGCCACATTGTCTTGTTAATTTGAATACTAATATATGCGTTGTTTTCAGAGAGCGCAACCTCCGAGGAGTTCGTTTGATGTGGAACAAGGGAGAACCGTTGCCGTTAAAAACTGCATGGAATCCATTTAGTCATGACGTTCCTTTTCTTACTTTCGCTTCTCATCCTATATATTGGCATAAAGGTAAACATACAATCTTACATTTTTAATGTGATCCTTTTTTTCATCACCTCAATTTTATTTCGTCCATTTATCGCATGTCGCATTACAGTCAACAATGATAAAGTGAAAGGCACTCGGCAGACCAGCCATCGTCAATTTGGCGGTGTCCATGGTTCAATTCGAAATTATTCAATGATTTAAATAAACATTATGCTACATTTTTTTTTTGTATAAAACTTATAGTAGCCATGTTTATTAGAAACTAACTGGTTCCTGCAAATTTCTTGACTTAAAAATGCTTTTGTTGTTTAATAAATACATATTTTACGTGAATTAGTTGTGGACTGAATTTTAAATTGTGACTTTACCATGACTACTTAACCGCCTCTAAAACCCTTACTAATATTAAGTTAACGTTGGTACATTTTATTTTAACTGCTAATTCCTATGTAGAAGCGTAATGATGCTGGGTCAGGTCAATATAATAACTCTTAAAACATCCTCTCTCCGCTTGTAATGGTTTCGTCAACTCGATTCAGTTATTTCAAAGATTAGGTATCCCATAAACATATACCCATAGATTCTACATAAACAGCCGACCAGAGGTTTCTAAACTTTTTTGTCTCATAGAGCACTTGCTATATTTTTCAATTATGTGTAGTCCCTCTGCTTACTTGATGATTTTGCAATTTCCTTAACTTTAAATGTTTTGAAAAGGTATTTATATAATTTATGTAGACACATATATTTGTTTATATTTAAAAAATATATTATTTAAGCAGAAATTTGTAAAGCAGACAAGCCAACATTAAATTCATGACCTACATAAATGAGACTCTCTATTGTTTATTTTTTATTTGTTTCTTTCCTGGTGGTCATCAACCTCTGAAAGATATACTTTGGGAAGCACAGCAACAGACAATTCAATTCGCTTTACTGAGTGTAATTGAATTCAAAGTGTTGTGAAGTTAGTTTGAATCCCATGCTTAATGTTTATTTCTGTGATTCACAATTTACTGGGAGTACTTTGTCCTTAGAGTGGGAGGTGACTATAAAGAAAAGCAAAAATATATATTTTTTGTTATTAGAAGGTGGTTTAGAAGAAAGAGCAATATTTGATATGGAGACCTTCGCTCAGAGATTACAAAGGGCCATAGAAACAATGCCCTCTTCCGGCTGCTGCATACATCATTCACCGATTATCATACAGAGCTATGTTGGTCTCACATCCTTACTTCATAACAAAACAAGCATGGGCTTCTTCAAGGTTAGAGGAAAGTTTAGTTTCTAAAGGTATATGCCGGTTGATATGTGCGTCTATTCATTTGGCCTTAAGGCAAAAGGTAAACAAAAGAAACAATAATTCTGAAGCATTTTTGAGATTAATAGTATATAAAAATTTCATGTATTTATACAAAATACAGGTTATAATACTTATCACTATGTATTATAGCTTTATTTATTATAAGCTTTAATTAATAAAAAAATGAAAGGCATTTTTTTTCAAGTATACGGTCTTTTGAGTGTAACCATTATTTCATTAGAATGGTGCTTTATAGTTTTTACAAACATATTTCAAAGTTTTTATTATGAATCTTCGATTGGCATTTAGTGGTTTTTAATATTTAATCATAAACTTGTGTTATGTGTCCCTGTATGGCGTAATATTGAAGCCATTTGTGGTTATTATGCACAAGGAAAGCTAATGGGAATATGGTACATAAATACTGAAATGTCAAACAAAATCTAGAAGTTTCTAAAGAGGACGCCGCGCCGCCATTTTGTTAGGACATTGAAGTCGTTACAAGACATTTTTGTAATAAGTATCAAGTTAATAATTTCATCCTTAACGCCTACATTTTGTTGTTAGAACATTGTGGTTAATATGAAACGCATTTGAAATATGTACCAATCTGATAATGTTAGTAATAATCTACAATAAAGAGGTCTAATTCCTAAAATAGTAAAAAGACGTTATCTTTAAAAAAAAAACTTCATTAATTCTTTTTGAATAAGCTATAGATGATTATGTGTTGCAATTGAATTGTTATCGATAATAGAAATCGCGTTTAGTAATGGATTTAAAGGTTATTGAAAAATGTGTTTGTCTTTAATTAAATATTTATCAAAGTAGCACGTACTGCAAATATTAATATTTCATATAATCAATATCTTTGCTTTACATTCTATCGATGCCTGATTATGTCTTTGTTGGGATTAAAATATTGTCCTTTTCATTATTATTCTCACAACGTTGTTGAACTTGCTATTTTGTGTGTATCTTAATTTCTTGTGGAATAATTGTTAATTGAAATAAATATAGTACCTGAGTTTCCGCTGCCTTGTTGTGAGATTGAGCTTAAAAAATAGTTGATTTTCTGCAACTATTACATTCTCATCATAATTTTTTTTTTTTTTTTTTGTAGTAAACACTTTGATCATGTACAGTGGAAATATTTGCTGAGTTTTAGTTTAATATTTGATTCTTGAAATGTATATTTTTATCGATTATATAAATAGAAAATATTATTACTATGTCTATTCCAGGAAGGTCGTGAAATATGTTATAAATAATAGCATCTGGCGTCTTTAAACAAAGTTGTTTAATGTTATGCGTACTCTTGTCTATATATTTTTTAAATTGTAGATATTCATTTATTTAAGCCATAACAATATAATGTAATTTAAAAGTATTTTTCATTTCCAATAAAATAGAAAATATGGATGATTTTTTTTTTCAAATTTTAAGTTCATCTTAGGTTTTACATTTTATTCGATTAAATTACATTCTATGAAATGTTTGTATAACCATGTATTATTGTATGACTATATAAATTGAATGGGCTAAATTTATATAAAGCAACTTTGTGGTCTTGGTACTTGAATGATATTTCTCAATGTATTATTTAAGTTACTATTTTTAGGATTTAAAAAATAAATAATATAAATGTCATAACATTCATGAAAATGTATTCGAATTTAACAAGTACCTGTGTATTTATGTATTTAACAAGTACCTGTGTA
>JACEII010000003.1:3087568-3118034 GCA_014332785.1 Antheraea mylitta
GTTTAAGATCTTTATTAATAAATTGAAAAATTGTTTGGTATTCTAAAGTAGACAACATATTAAAGAGTGCTTAAAAGAGATGATTGTATTGGTATAATATATGTTGTATTTGAATGTATGAAGTTTCAATTAAAGTTTTCGCTAAATTTTATGAACATATATGCATTTTCTAAAATCATCGAAACTGCCTTTGAATACTACAATAGCTAATCTATGTTTGTGGCTTTGATTGTTAATGAATGAACTATATTTTCTCTGTTATCGTATAATGGTATTATCTGCGTCTTAATAAATGTTTGAGTCGTGAACTTTGTTTTATTTACTTATATTACTCAAAGATCTCAGAATACAAGATTATCTTCATTATATAAATACGTAAAGATATAGTTCAGTACTATTTTCTTCTTTGTTTGTTATAACTGAGTCTTGTTGTTCTTTGTTCAGCAACAATTAACTTAGAACTTTTAATTTTTTTTTTAAGTTGGAAAAATTATATAACCGGTACTTGCAAGTCAAGTCCAAGTCTTTTGGTTGGCTCTTTATAGATAAATTTTATAGTTGCGCTCCACATACTGAGGTGTGTTTCTGGCCTGCATCGTTTTTATCGAGTACGGAGCATGCAGACGCTTTGCATAGGAACTTTTTAAATCTTATCACAATAAATAAGAAGAAATATCAAAATCTGAAGAAAAAAGAACAATTTCTTTGTTTATAAATTCTCTAATTAATTTGACTTGACCTTATTCGAAGCTTACTTATGAGATAGGCACTTCCGTTTCCCGCCAGCATGCCCACTTTTGACAGTAAATATCACTAACTTCCGGTCAAATACCTTACACGTGTCTCGCCCCACCATGGCAGAGAGGTGTATTTAGAGCCACGCCGTCTTTCAACTTCATTGGCGTCTTGTTCCCCGCCGAGAACAAACGTGCAAGTGAAATACTTGCAAGATAGTGAAAAATATTTGCAGAAAAAATTTTTTTTTTTTTTAATTTTATAGTCTGATTAATATTTCCAGAAAATATTGTATTTCTGTTTTTCAAGTGTATGAAAGAGTGTTAATATGTTCCTGGAAGGATTGGTAAAAAGTATTGTAAGGCCGCGTAAGTAGCTACTTACATATTAACCGATTGCTGTTACTGAGGAACAATATAACGATACCTTTCGTTGAAAAACTATCACGTGAGTACAAGTTCGATCACGTGAGTACAAGCTAAGTCTGTTTTAAGAACTGACTATTTTATTTAGTGTTAATAACATTTTTTATGCGAACGGGTTACCCCGTTCGAATTTATTTTTAATTTCCGGTCATTTTATGAAGTGCTGCTCTTTTATAAAATATTATCATCGTTTTTATTGCCTAATATACCGATTGTTTATATACATATATTGTGTGTATACATCTCACATTATATATATATATTTTTTTTTTTTCTTTTTTCGAATGTGGAAATAAGTGGTGTTAGTGAAAATTAAAATTTCATTAACTGTTAATGTTATGTAGTTACCTCGAGTGGTACTGAAAAATCCACCTTTCCCCTAAATAAAAGGGGGGGGGGGGGAAATGTGTACGCCGCAGTATATATCGTTATATAAATATCCAATATATGATATATCGAAGTACAACCCTCTACAAATTGCAAGCAGCAGTGGTAAGCATTATTATTTCGAAACCATGTTCACTGAATATTCAGATCTTGGTATACCTGCGGCGGAGCCATGCTGCATTATATTATCTTATTTTACTCTTAAATGTTTTTAATGAATTTTTATTAGCTGTAAGACCCACGACAGTTTATTTTAAAAATCAATTAATATACGCTTATTTTAGCACTTCTTCTTCTTCTACTTGTGGTGATACTAGCTCGTAGTCGCTGATAATGGATTTTGATTGTTGTCGGATTGAGGAAAGCAATAGTAATGATCAAGTATGCAAAATTCTACCAACTATCATCAGACGAAGAAGCTCGTGAGCACTATGCACGCTAGTGGAATCTCAATACCTCTGGCCTGTCTTCAGAGCGTGACCTCTCGGGCTCGCGGATAGAAGTTTCTCCTCGAGCGAGCACGTAATGTCTCCAGTGAGTGAGTTGGCAGGCTTATTCAGTTTCTTTGAACAGAACATCAGTGCAGGATCACGGCGATTATATAAATAACCTGCGTAGGGTTATTCCGATGGTTATTGGTGCCAGATCACGGCTAAACCCGCGTAGGGTTATTACGAGTATCTGTGCAAGATCACGGAGATTATGTAAATAACCTGCGTAGGGTTATTCCGACGGTTATTGGTGCTGGATCACGGCTAATATATCGCGTAGGGTTATTACGAGTGTCTGATGATTATTACGAGTATCGGTGCAAGATCACATCGATTATATAAATAACCTGCGTAGGGTTATTCCGACGGGTATTGCTGCTGGATCACTGCTACTTAACTCTAATTATGTAACGATCCCGCTGAGGGCTCGTCAGTGTCTCCGCGTAGGAACACGTTAATCACATAATAAGCCCGCGCAGGGCTTTCAGTCAGTGCGTCTTGCTCAAGTGCGTCTGCTCAGGAGTACGCGCATCACATAACTAGCCCACGCAGGGCTATACGGTGCCTCTGCGCAAGAGCACGCTAATCACGTAACTAGCCCGCACAGGGCTATTCAGTGCCTCTGCGCAAGAGCACGCTAATCACATAACTAACCCGCGCAGGGCTATTCAGTGCCTGCGCAAGAGCACACTAATCACGTAACTAGTCCGCACAGGGCTATTCAGTGCCTCTGCGCAAGAGCACACTAATCACGTAATTAGCCCGCGCAGGGCTATTCAGTGCCTCTGCACAGGATCACGCGAAGCATATAACTAGCCCTCGCAGGGCTTTCAGTGCCTCTGCACAGGAACACCGAAGCATATAACTAGTCCTCGCAGGGCTGTTCGGTGCCTCCACGCAGGAGCACACGGATGATGACTGATGACTAGCAGTAACTAGCACTTAGCCCACGCAGGGCTATTCGGTGCCTCTGCGCAGGAGCAAGCGAATCATGTAACTAGCCCACGCAGGGCTATTCGGTGCCTCCATGCAGGGGCACTCGAATCATGTGTCTATCCCTCGCCTCGCAGAGCTATTCGGTGCCTTCACGCAGGAGCACGCGAATCATGTATCAATCCCTCGCAGAGCTATTCTGTGCCTTCACGCAGGAGCACGCAAATAATGTATTCCCTTGCAGAGCTATTCGGTGTCTTCACACAGGAGCACGCGGATCAAGTAACTAGCCCGCGCAGAGCTATTCCATGCCTATTTAATGTCTGCAGAAGCACGCAAATCGTATAACGATACGCAGTTTGTTCAGTGTCTCCTCACAGGAACACGCATTTCGTTGGATTATTCGGTGTACGTGAATTACGGAAGCAACCCTCGTAGCGTTAGTCTGTGGTTCTTCGTAGGACACACAAATTATATAATGAACCTTCGAAGGGTTATTTGAAACCTCCTCGCGGGATTGCACATATCATAAAGGATAGTAGATAACAGCGCGCAGGAGTAGTTCATACTAGGAAGCCAGACCACCTAAAGCTATACAATAATATAGTAATGATGTGACCTGTCCCCAGTGTGAACGTACGTCTATCGCCAAGTTAGGATATGTCAGTAAATTTACGTGGACGTGAAATGTGGAGAAATGAATTTCGGAAAAATGGACTGTTGTCTTTTAGCAGTTTTGTTATAACCGATAACGGTTAGGAGTAGATAGGATGATAGGAATTTTTGCAGGAACGCAAATCGTTCCGATAACTGTATGGCTGTTTAATCGGTGTAACCTCGTGTGTGATCATACATTGCTTCTGGACGGTCGATCTCACAGGGTGCAGCAAGGTTTTTCTTGTTTTTATGGTTGTCGGAAGTTTTCTCATGTGGTATAGGAAGTGGCCTAATGCTTATAGGCATCACTACTCTGTAACTTCTAGTCGCATCAAGGGCGCATATTCTGCTTAAATAGGCTGCGTCAATACTATTATTTGTATGGTTATTGACCAAAAACTTGTTATAACATTTGTAACTTCAAAAGTGGCTTCAATCTTGCAGCAAGTATGTGAAGACTCCCGGTAAAAGCATGAGTAGTTGGAAGTAACCAGCATTGGGTGTTAAGCAGAAGCATCTACTAATCGAAGTATATTAAATCGAAGGTTTAATACTCTGTATTTTAAGCAGTCTCGAATAGCTTCGAAGGTCTAACTGTTCACATTTCGAAGGTCTAACTGTTCACATTTACAAAGTATTTTGGCTACTGTGGTACTAATAAAGACTATTACTCAGTGTTCTAGTAAACTCAGAGTTTGCATAGCTTCAAAGAATCTTATGAGAGCGATGCGTCTGTTACCTATAGTGGTTGAGGGCGACGGGGGCCGAGGCGCAGAGTCGCAAACGCCTTGCGGTCCGCGAGGTGACGCTGCAAGCGCTTTCTAGCCTCGAGGCCAACAATCACATCGCTCGCCACATAAATAAGGTACCTCTTTAGTAAAACCATTTCGTTCGGCTTTGAACATAACGGCAGGAACAGAAATTTCTATATTACTGTATGGTGTCGCACACGCTTTTTGTGAGAATCATTTCGAATTGGTTATATGATGAGTAGTTTGTCTTTGAGTCGTAATTTAAGTTTGCTATCAAAACTTTTAGACCAAGAGAGTGCTTCTAGAAGGGCTTTGTCAACATTATTTGCTCAAAATATAGGCTACTGGAAATTTTGGTTGAAAACTAGATTTTTTGCGCTTACTTTGCCAAAATTCTTTCAAGCCATAAAAATGTAATATGTTTTTTGATGCTAGTATAAATCTTTGGTTATTTTAACCAAACCTAGTGATTTTTACATACAGCAGTTGTCTTTGATATCACTTAGGGTGTTTTTAGACGGTTAATGTTTTAGTTTCGTACTACTAGATAGCACTAGAGATCATTGACAGTTCTTAAGCTGTAAAACTTTTTCAAATAGGAATGTGTAAAACTTATTTTAAATATCTTGGTATACCGATTCAGTGGTGATGCAGAGCACATTGCCAGTATTACTACTCGAGTAGTAGCTTTATCTCTATCAGATATGTTTATACGCACGTAACTGGTCTTATTTTAGGTAAAATTCTTTATAATAGTGATAGTGAACCAAATCGTTTCTCGTATCGTATTTTAAAATCTACCGCGGTGAATACCGAATCCTTACGTAACTAAGACTAGAGGCAATTAAGAAACCATACCATAGTTTCTTATGGCATAGTTATACATTTTTTGTTTTGGTATGATTATATACTGAAATGTGGTAAACGTTCTAGTTCACAGGCATCTTTCAGAGGGAATTGCCTTCTTGACTATATAGGCCTTATTCAGAATTGATAGTACCTCTGTAACTAAATCATCTTGGACTAACGTGCTAACTTTAATGCTTGTGTAATCAAGATTCCCTTATGAATCTTGGCTTATCTAGATCACATTGGCGTCGGTGTCTCTACCACCACCAGGCGATAACAAACAAGTCTCATAAGTAAGCTTCGAATAAGGTCAAGTCAAATTAATAGAAGCGTTTTACCTTACAATAAAACGCATATTAATTTACTTACCTTATTCGAAGCTTAATATTTTAAATTCTGCCTGGTATTATTATTCGACTCAATGAAGTTGAAAGACGGCGTGGCTCTAAATACACCTCTCTGCCATGGTGGGGCGAGACACGTGTAAGGTATTTGACCGGAAGTTAGTGATATTTACTGTCAAAAGTGGGCATGCTGGCGGGAAACGGAAGTGCCTATCTCGTAAGTAAGCTTCGAATAAGGTAAGTAAATTAATATGCGTTTTATTGTAAGGTAAAACGCTTCTATTATCATACTTTACGATACTTACATCTACAATGTTTGTACAGTACTCAAAAATCAAAAACTCAGTAAAACAAATTAGATAATATCTAAGAAAAAACTTTTTAGTATGGTCAAATTTCGAGCACTGATCTAAAACTACGCATAAGCTTAACATATACTACAATCTTGTCATTAAACGACGATAATTAAGATTGTAAAGGAACCTAGAAGGACTGGCTATGAATGCAGTTGCGAGAATATACCTATATGGGGGTATTTCGGTGAAGTTGTGAAGACCTTGCTAGGTCAATAGCCTATAGACAGTTCGAGAAAAAATAACTTATGTGAGTAGGTGCTTGACGATAGACCTTACTTGGAGGGTGGGGTAATTATCAAGACGCAGAATAGAAAACACTACCACAAGAAAGTTTAATCACTCCGTTTTTCTACACTAAAAAGTGGGTTCATTATAGGATCCAAATCTACGAGATATAAAACGCAAGATATTTCTGGTTTCAGCATGAATGGGTCGGCTCGACCGGGGTAGTACCAGCCTCTCACAGAAAACCGCCGTGAAGTAACAGTGCTCGCATTGTTGCGTTTCGTTCGGTCAGTGAGAGCGTCGGAGACCCATCCTCCATCCTCTGGGATTGCTAGTGTCTATGGACAGTGGTGATCATTTAACATTAGGTGACCCATCTGTTCGTTTCCCTGCTATGATATAAAAAAATGTATATTTTTGTGTTAGTGGTAAAATTTGTATTACTGATACTGATCGTCGTTTGTCTACACATTCACTGAATATATCTGTCAATTTCTTATTAGGTTTTTTTAACAGTAAGATTCGAAATTTCGGTAATCTTTGTTTTTCTAGTTCCCGACTACTGAATTTTAAGGAAAATTATGGTAATAAATACTATTTGGATATCTACTACGGTAAACATTGACATACAAGAACCCAAGATGCACACTTAACGATTCACAGCCGGCACACAAAAATGAGTGCATTATTTTGGATTATGCAGTCATTTTAAATCGATTAGCGTCGCTTGCGTCCTTATAAAAATAACTTGAAATCATTCAGGTAAGGTGGAATTTGCTAAACCAAAATTTATTGCAAACTATAACCACGTAGGTTTTGAGCGATACTTTTATTCGAGACTCTGCCTATTGGGATTTTATATGTCAATGACGGTAAATAAGATTATGATTTTTTTGTTTATAATTTATTTGACACGAGGTTCAAAATAAAACTCTCAGAAGAGCAACAATAAAACATTTGAATAATCATTCTATTGGGATTATATTGAACATACAAATTCTTGATCGTTCCAACCTTCGGGCATTTTAGAGTTCTTCCAAAACGATTCATCAGAAATGACAATAGTCGAGTCATATTCTGAAGTACATAGATTTCTGACGTGAGTAATATTTACCACCCAAGTTAGGTCTTCCGAGCATCGTTTTAATTTGCTCTCATCGGCTTTTGTAGGTATTACGTCATCAATATGGCTTTCATTACAAACATTTGGTTTTTTAACTTTCTTCTTAGCTTTAATCATCGATGTATTTTGATTTTTGTCCACATTCTCAGTATTTTTATTTACCTTCTTAGTTATGCCATCTTTTCTATTAATTTTCGATTCCTTCTTCTTTTGTATTTTTTGTCCTATTTTGATCTGGGTAAGATTACTACTTATAAGTAAATTTGATTTGTTAGTTTCGTTATGGCTGTAATTATTGCCAATATCAGATGTTACAGTTTCACAAACTTCAGTGTGACATTTCGCAACAATCTCCATTGAATTATCGTTTATCGGATTAACGATGTCTAATTTATTTTGATGCTCATTTGTGGGAACTTCTGTAACTTGTTTATCGTAAAACGTAGCTGTATTATTTGGTTCAGAAGATTTATCAAAATTTTCGGTATTATTTAAAATACTGTGAGAATCGCTGTCAACTAGTGAATTTGATAATACTATATCATTGACTGTTTGTAGAGAGAATTTTGATTCAGCTCTTTGTATATCTATATCTACGGATATTAATGGACGAGGAAATTCAACAAGGTCTTCTTCGTCTTCATCGATATCGGAATCTTCACACAAATCTATTATAGGAACTTCATTTTCTGATGTTTTTTTCTGATCACATGCTTCGTTTATATGATTATCTGTATGATATATCTTATCTGTATCAGGAAGGGAGTATACTGGAGACATATTGCTTCTAGTATCTAATTTCGTTTGCTCCTCTGATGGTGAATTGTCGTCTGTATTTATATTTTGCATCTCATATTGTTCGGCAATTATACCTTTCATGCACCTAGTCAATTTTTCAATAACCTAAAGTAAATCATTTTATTTACATATGTACATTATTTACATATGACATATATGTATATAAGAATTATAATTCACTAATATTGCAAGGGAATAGTGGGTTACAGGAAGACGTAAAGTATATTTATACTACGGATTTAGTCTTTACCCAACCTAAAGGTTTAGGCAACTGGCTCTCAAGTGCATCTATCGAACAACACATATAGGTGAATTGGGAATAGATATTAACAACTTGAGTGTCATATGTAGCCAGATGAACCTAGAAGAGCTATATCACCACACTAAAGTTACATCACGATTTTTTCCTTCACCGAAAACTCCGACATATCGCCTCATTCGAGCCCATTCAAACCTATGTCGACCTTCAAGCGACACATTTTTAATCAAATTCTATTATTACAAAGGATTCGATGATAAAAATAAACTTCGACATTGATTATATGGGGCATCCGGGTGCACTATCACAGAGGAAAAATTATGTATTTGTGTTTAGTATTCCGAGAAGAATATATCCGCTGATATATCTGTATCCGTCAACCAATACAGGGATAGACAGCAGCATCCTGCGGTTGTTGCGATTCTAGTGTTTAGGTATAAGTAATATGTATATTTTGTATATATGTATATACGATAATTGATGATTCGTTTTTTTAAATAATTGTATCTAATAGTTGTTCACCAAAAAGACGGTATTGAGTCGTGCGGTGGTTAAAACTAACCTAAAATCCATCTTTTACTAAATCCTGTTTCCCCACCTAACGCAGAGTTCTAAGAGATACCGAAGCATACAGATAAAAATTTGGTAACAACTTTTTTTTTTTTTTCGAAATGTCTACGCTATTGACCCAGCAAGGTCTTAACAGCTTCACCGGACTACTAAGGCGAGCGCTTAAGGCACTCGGCCGATTTTATTTTGGCAACCAGCTCAAGGGTGTACGGCACACCTCGGCTTAGCTGTTGCCTGTTGCATGCAAAATCGCGACCTATCTTAGCTAACCTAGCTAACTATTCATATATGTATGAGATGTTAAAACGTATATGTGTACCAAGCATACACGCCTCAACAACTCCTCCATATATTTATTATCGGAAAATTGAGAGTTTTTCAGTTCGATGAGGGAAAAAAGTAAACCCTTCCACTTTCATGTGTAATCGTGTAGGCGTGCACGTGTGTGGGGATGATCGTGTAGTGTTGTAGCAGTGATGTATATTTGTGTGTCACCGTATCGCGCAAGCAACGCACTCAAGGGCTCCCTACCGAGGGATCGAACCTAGGCTTGAGCCGCTGCCGTGGGAGGAGAATATTAAGCTCGACTATAGTCAGACGACTTTTAGAAAGACCAAGATCCTTTCCTCCGTTGTCCATTTATAATATTGAAATGTTTTTTCAGAGTAGCTATATTCGCGACTTCGCCCGCGTGGAACTGGATGTATAAAACAATCTAACTAATAAGGTCATCTAAAATCTAAAAGTCTAATTACAGTAACTTTTGATAGACCGAACCGATATTATTGAAACAGCCTAAATGTTACTCGAAGATATGTTTTATGACTTTTCTAAAAATGATTGAAATATATCTTATTCCTTATTCCTAGACACCTGCAACATATTTTTATGAAAAAATCTAAAAAGTCAAAAAAATCTAAACGTCAGTTTTACATTCTTATCTATACTAATATTATAAAGAGGTAAAGTTTGTAAGTTTGTAACGTTGTAGGGGGTAATCTCAGGAAGTACTGGTCTGATTTGAAAAATTCTTTCAGTGTTATATAGCTCATTCGTTGCGAATAGTTATAGGCTATATATCATCACGCTAAGACCAATAAGAACGGAGCACAGATGAAAAATGTTTCAAAAACCCGCTCTTTCCTTTTGAGAGTTTTTTTTCTAACTGACTACGCTATTGGCCTTGTTTTTTTTGGCCTTAACAGCTTCACCGGACTACTTTCCTTTTGAGAGCTTCTGCTGCGTGTTAGCGTTAGCCCAGAATAACTATTACTACGCGAACAAGGTCGCGGGCAGGGACTAGTTATAAATAGATAGATAAATCATCCAATCCAATCATCCAATAAAGTATCCATTTGTCATTAAATTTTTAGTTTACAAAGGGAAACGATATGATGAAGCCATAGCATACCTAAGGACTTTTTCTAAGTCCGCCTTGCTAGCTAACATCGTCAAGTTGAATATCTGTCGCCAGGCATCTATTGGTGTGTTCCGGTAGATCCCCTTAAGAGCCAGTTTCCAAAATTTTGCGTATATCTACCGGGGCTCACGTCCAGGACTTAGGCTTTGCCCCCTGGTTAACAGTAGGGATTTGTGAAAGGGATAGCTATATAAGGTAGAAAGAGAAGTGAACGGAAACAGATATGCTATCTCGATATAAAATTTCTAATAAGGTAAGTATTTTAATATGTCTTTTATTTCAGGTATAATGCGTCTATACCTAAAGTATTAAAAAACAGCTTAGTTATAATTAGAATTAAAGAAACCAAAAATTTGAGTCCAAGACACCAAAAAGTTGTATTTATGTGAAACGCGGGCGTGAGTAAACCTGATTGTTGTCTAGGCGCGACGTGGCGACGCAAAACACAAACTTTGCACTATTAATGAAATACTCAAAAACATTTGCAACCCTGTTTGTATTACATACGATTCAAATTGCTTTATCGGCCAGTCGTTATACTAGTACTACGCGGCACGCGCTGGCGACCTAGCGCTCTTTGATAAATGCCGCCAAAATCATCGCGCCTGCGCCTAATTGAACTTTTGTATTATGTATTCAATAAAAATATGTATTTAAATAAAATAAATAACTAATCATTATTTTATAGAACACATTTGTAATGTTTTATGTTTTCATCATTTCATAGCACATTCTTGTCGTAATCTATTATTTTAGGCATACAACTTATACAAAAACAATTTCGATGTTTCACATCTGCCAGGCGTCCCGTGAGGGCTCAATTTTTTTTTACTTAGAAGCAAGTAAATCTTTACCTGAAGCGATCTCTCATTGTGGATGCAGTGTTTCCGATATGAATTAATTTCTCGCATATACAATTTTAATTTTTCACCAGACATCGGTATATGATTGTAAATGTAGTCGTCTAACTTCAAACTGAACTGAATTAATCTCGATGTTATATTCTTCTATATGTAAAAAAAAATCGAGTTTCTATAGTGACGAATAACACGTAAAAGTCCTACAACGCTTTTGTTCTGTTATAAATATGTGTGTCAAAAATAAAACAGTACTTATTTTGGACTTGTTATTTATTCATGTTATTAGAGTATGAATGTACTGAAGAAATTGTAAGATTGCTGTCGATAATTATTCATAAGCTCTCAATTGTTTTTTTATGAACTACTTCCCGTATCACAATGTCATGATAATGGTTTTTTTTTACAATTTTCAAAAATATCATCGTTAATTTCATAGCTTATAAATTTTGGAGTAACGAATGGTTGCCGAGTACGAAATGTTATAACGATCGTTTGGATTTAAGTGACTCTTTCGTTTCATAGCTGGAAAAGTTTTTAAATTATTTTTTGCAATTTCTAAAAAAAAATAGTGATTATTTTAGTACCATACCAAATAAGGAACGTGAGCTGTACATAATTTTATAAAAATATACGCCTACCTATAGTCATAATGCTATCACTTCACTGGACTACCATAAAAAAAATCTGAAAAATCATTTTCATACTGTTTTACATTCTGCTTAAACTTTGTGTGAAAGATCTTTTGGCTAAATTTAGATATTCAAAATTTAATTAACCTTTTACTGATTTCGCTTTATCCAAGAAATAATTATCCAAAAATAAAATAAATTCTGTTTGTGGCTGTATGTTATTTTTTTAAATAAGTACCTTCTTTTATACTTCTCGGTAATTCATTAAAAAAAAAATTTAATCTCTAAATAATCCTCTATAAATAATAATCAATTCAAAATAAACTATATCATCGATTTCACTATAACTTGTATGCCGTAGAACCTATCGCCATTATAATGTTATGTATCCAAATTAATTGAACAAATAAGAGATCCATTTTACAATGACACACGTATTTATTACAATATAAATGCACGCAAAGCCGCAGATACACATAGTGAAATTAGAACTTATTATTCAGTTGGATAAAATTATGAAATATTTTTAGATTGTGACTAGTAAAAAGATATTAGGTAAAGATAAAGGTATTTAAGATACAAACAAAAACAAGAACTTAGATCATATTATATAAGATTTAAACATGAAATTATAAAGAATCTGTATAATTATCTCACGTTTTACCTGTCTATCCAAAGAAATATTCCTCTTTACACTTTTACGAGGCATTTTTTAAAATAGCCCTTTATCTATGACATCAATGTTGTAGCAGTAGTAATGATATTCGTCCAATAGGACAGGCGAAGGAATCAATCCATACTGCCAATTGTGAAGATGGGGCATTTTATGTGAAGCGGACAACGAAAAAAAGGTGAGTTTCTGAAATTCGTTCATATTCAGCCTACATGGACTTCTAGTAGATGTGAATCTGAATGCATATTTTTTTCTATCACGTGTATTTGTCAAGTTATGGATTTCTAAAGAACAGTCTCATCTGAAATTCCATTTTTTTCTTGGAAGTAGTTTTTCGAATTGAAAAAATGTATAATAAAATATTAAACACAGCGATTTGTATAGAAGAATAGTTGCTCTTTTTGGAAATAAAATAAAACTAAAAAAAAACTTTTTTAATGTTTAAAACCGGAACTAAATTTTTCAAAACAAAATTTGAGTAACTTGGCGTTTTTTAATTTTTTTTACATCTAAACGTAGCTTAAAATACATATAATATATACTATAACTTTTAAAATTGGCACAGAATAAGTTAAGGAGATAGATCGATTAATATATATATGCATGTCACACAGAGTACGATGTCGGTGCTTTGTTAGGTAGATATTTAACGGAAGATAACGCACTGAAATCATAAGATATTAATATATACCATCTTATATCTGTTCATTGAAGCTCTAAAAATGATTCGGAGTAGTTATTACTCGTATGTACTTAGGTATATTTGATATTATATATACGACTACAAGAATATATATTCAAAGTAGTAATAGATAAGAATATTGTGTTATTAAAATTCTACTAGTGACGCCATCTCTTAGCTGAAAAATGAGTTATTTATTATAATTGACACCCCCTAGCCCAGTGGTCGACATTCGACCATAGTTAATTGATTTTTTAAAGTTTGAACTTTATTAGAGTTCTTTTGTCAAAGGGTATATACTTCTATAATCAAATCATCATGGCTACTCAGTTATTTGCCACTTGCCATGATCTTTATTATATAACCATAAAAAAAAAATCTATGCGTAAATTACAATAAAATTATAACTTGGAAACAGAAACCTCAAATTTTACCCAAACATAACTTTACGAAAATAAAGAAATTTATCGCAACCCATGACACAATTGTCAATTAATTTTACACGACACCATGGGTGGGTGGTATTTCTGGGTGATATTGAATTATATGTAGTCTGTTCATTATGAGAAATAGTGATATGCCCAGTATCATCGTCTGGAAAAGTAATGGATGCACAATAAAATCAAATGGCGAATCCAAGACTTACTTTTTAATACTACCATTAGCTTTTGAAAATAAATTCTTTTTTGTTGTTACGTGAGGTTGAATTACAACATTGTACCCGCGGAGGTCTAAGTCATGGCTTACTTTTATGATCAAAATTCGTTTTTGATTATACGTAGTATTATTTGGCTCAATTTTTGTATTAAATCATCATTTGAAGTGAGTTCACCATAAAAAATAATAAACGTTACAATAATAGTTATATTTTATAATATCATTGTTGAATTTAGGATGAAAAATGGTAATTGGAACGTAAGAGTTTAAAAATACATACAGTCGAGCATAGCAACCTCCTTCACAACCTCTTTTGAACTTCGTAATTATTGACGGCTGTCAAAATGTCTTTTTTATTTACATGTGTGTATATGTAGTGTCAAATTCAAGCAGTAGTGTGAGTAGTGCATATTTTAATAAATTTAATGTACTTCTAATGCATTTTATGTAAAATAAACAGCTTTCTGCACTTCTCCGCCATATAAACTTTAACTATGCCAAATTTCAAGTTCACCCGTCCACGGCAAATAGGTTAAAAAGGGGTACAATTTTTTTGCTTCACGTATTAATATATAGATATGTAAACAAGGCTATATATTATAAAGAGATAGAGGTGGGGCATTTAACGTGTAGCGGACAACTAAAAAACGTAAAGAACAGTCACATCTGAAATTCAGATTTTTTGGACGTAGTTTTTCGATTTGAACAAACTTACAATAAAATAGTAAACGCAGCGATTTAAATAGAAGAATGATTGTTCTTTTTGAGAATAAAATAAGTCTTGAAAAAACTTTTGTTAAATGTTCAAAACCGAGAGTAAAATTTTCAAAACAAAATTTTAGTAACATGGCAAAAAAAATTCTTTTTTTTCATCAAAACGTAGCTTAAAATACAAAAAAAATACACTATAACTTTTAAAGTTGCCACAGAATTGGTTAAGGAGATGTACCGATTAACGTACATGTATGTCGAAATGTACTTAGATCCGGCACTAGCATATTGGGTGATTTTACGTGAAAATAGACATACTCAGTAAAATTGCTGAGAAAAACATCGATCTATCTTCTTAGCCAATTCTGTGCCAATTTTAAAAGTTATAGTATATTTTATACGTATTTTAAGCTACGTTTTGATGTAAAAAAAAAATGCCAAGTAACTTAAATTTTATTTCGGATTTTAAGAAATAAATTACCTTTTTTTCGTTGTCCGCTTCACGTGAAATGCCCAGTTGTCAATATAGGTAGTTCTTATGTATCCTTTAACCAATTTCCTTCTGTGTCCAAGTTAATATGAAGGCATAAGCGCCAAAATTTCTATACAATATTTCGTACATATTCTTTTATTCATCTTTTTTATCTTCTTAATCTTCTTGTTAATAGTAGCGTACCATCTTCTTTTTTGTTTGAATTATTTCGTTTCTCTCACCCAGAGTGTTAATTTCCACTGTCGAGTAGTTAATTCAATGATCCAATAAGATGGTGGCTAACTTGTTAGAACTTTCCAGGGAGTTTTCGTGGCATCTCAGAATTCATGGTCCATGGTATTATTTTCTATTTACTTAACTTACGCACAAGAACTGTACGTAAAACACCAACAGGGCAGGCGAAAGAATTAATCCATACTACCAATTCTGAAGTAAATTTGTGTTCGTGCCATATTTTTTAAATTGACACAGCGTCTTCTAATGCAAAGGTAATCAAACTTTTCGGCTTATAAAACGCTTTCCTCGTTATAACTACAATATCCTAACTCATTAGAGATTTAAAAAGGTTGATTAAGTTAATATATATTCTTTGTAGTTAGCTCTTGTAAATAAATTTTATAGCTGCGACCCAGATAATAAGTTGTGCCACAGGTCTCCATCTCATTGATTGAAATTTTTTGGATGTCATTGTGACAAAAAAAAAATGAATTTCACGCATCCTGTTATATTATGGTTCTCCGGCGCTCCTACTCACCGAACGAAACGCAACAATACAAGCACTGTTACTTCACATCGGTGTTTTGGTGGGAGGGTGGTACTACCCGAGGCGAGCCGACCCATTCATGCTGAAACCAGTTGTAGCTTTAGCGTGGCTCTACCACTTATAGATCTTCTCGCCTCAGACACCGCTGTTCCGTACGTGGTGTTGAGTTGCAGATTAGTCCACGCTTTTTATTTGAGGCCTTTGTTATTTTATTAATTTATAGGTAAGGTCTATCGCTTCATGCTTTATTTTTTCTTTACTTATTTTTTATCGCATTCTCGTGGTGGCACCTATTTACACAGTCTCACCAATCCTATCACTTTGTTTAAATAAATGTAATGGAAAATCATTCGTTTAATTTTAATTTGAGAGCATTCAAGCTCTAAAAATGGCGTAGATTGTCGTAAAAGGCCTGATATCAGTGAGTTCTTTTAGTACTACTAAACTATATGGTATTGTCCACAGCAAGTCCTAGGACTCACTAGGACTTAGAGACATATTCGTTATTGACATATTTTAATTTGTATTTCGATACATGCGCTTTATAAGTAACATTTTGATGTCATGAGTATTTAACGAATTATTGCTTACACAAACCGGGGCACCTGTAATTTGGAGTCCCTTTATCATTGACAAAGATTAAATGTCTGTAGTTACGCTCCTATATAAAGATTCAAATATAATATACATGTATTTTTGTGCACACATATATATAATTCAAATGATATAAATTTAAACATCCTATTTATAATAATATTCATACTGCATAACATCCTGAATTATATGATAATTTTACAGTTATCGGAAGGATGTATTATATAAATTAACATTTTATAAAATGCCAGATAACTTAATAAATAATATCCCTGGCGCTTCAGGATTCAGTTCGGTTCTGCCGTCCAAGGCATCAACCCGTACTACAATTTATACATTCATAGTAAATGGCTACATATCATAGCTAAACAAAATGAATTTAATTATACAAGCGTTTATATTAATTTACGTAATATTTACCTGCGACGCTGGCTATGGAATTCCGGACCCTGTTATTGCTCAAAATCCGTGAGTATTTTTTCAAACGATGGCTGTTTATATTCTTTACCTTTGTCTTAAAAAAACATTATGTCAGAAACATAAAAAGTTTTTGGCGGGATCTTCGTCTGCCAGGGCTTTTGAATTTTATTCATAATCTTGTGTTATTTGACTCTATATTTTGTAATATTGATGGCATTTTACATAATTTAGTTCGTTTATTTTACGCAAGTGAAGTGGCTGGTAAGTTTTTTTTTTCGTTTATATGGAGTCACCTGAATAGTTCTTAGCTGAAGTTGAACTTAGTAAGCGGCACTGACGTCGTAATTTGACGAGTTATTAGAAATGTTTCAAGCAGATATTTTTATTCATTTCTCAAATATCTAATTAGCGGGTATTCTTATATTACATATAGTACTCAAATATATTCCAATTATTTAATTTTTTCTAAATTCATTGCCGATACGCATCCGGAACCGGATTCGCCCGTGAAAAACACTAATCCGAAACGTACAATAGCAGTCTTATTCGATGTCGCCAAGGCCTTCGACAAGGTCTGGCACCAAGGGCTCGTATACAAGCGAAGTCTAGCCTGTATACCCGATAGGTTATCATCACCCGTGATTATCTCTCCGATAGAACCTTCCGTTTTAGAATAGACGGCGAACTTTCATCGCCCCGCCCGATACGCTCAGTTGTGCCACAAGGCTCAATACTTGCGCCCACCCTCTTCAACCTGTTCATCAGCGACCTACCTAAGCTCCCGGGAGTTGAGGTAGATTGTTATGCTGATGATACAGTTATCTATGCTTCTGACTGGCGGCCGAATCACCTCAGGAATCGCATCGAAAGAGCCGTAAGCACACTCGGTGATTGGTTTCTTCGATGGCGTATAGCGATTAACCCCGAAAAGAGTGCCACGATACTCTTCGATCCTAGGAGTCGCGATAATAATTTAAAGCCCATAAGGCTATACAAAACCGAGATACCTTGGACCACCGAGTTCAAGTTTCTCGGCGTCATACTAGATAGACACGTAACATTCGATTCTCATGTTAAGAGAGTGCGAAACAAAGCCGCTATGGTTTTGGGTCACCTCCATTATTTACTTTGTCAGAAGAGTTAAATGTCCCTCAGACATAAGCTCACATTATATAAGACTTGTATCCGTCCGATAATGACGTATAGTTGTCCGGTCTTTGCTCACGTGAAAAATTTTGAAGATCTACAGATTCTGCAGAACCGGGTTCTGCGTAAAATCACTGGTGTTCCATGGTACGTCTGGAATGCGGATCTCCACAGGGACCTGGAGATGCCATCCATCTGGGCGTATATAAAATCACTTACGAGTAGTTATTTCGAGCGAGCCGCGAATCATCCCAGTCCGTTAGTGGTATCTGCCGCAAACTACGAACCCGTACTCAACGCTGGGCGATATAAAAGACGTCCGCGACACATTTTTACCGATCCTCCTGATAAAATCACGTCAGCGAACGATCAGTACCAGCATGTCCCTCGAAACAGAGTGTGTTCACGCCCACGCCCGCGTAGCCACAGATCGCGCCGCCGCGGTCTGGGGGTTAATTTCGCCCCCGCACACCCGATTAGGCCTCTCACGGCAGTGGCTCAAGCCTAGGTTCGATCCCTCGGTAGGATGCCCTTGAGTACGTTGCTTGCGCGATACGGTGACACACCAATATACATCACTGCTATAACACTACACGATCACCCCCACACACGTGCACGCCTACACGCTACACATTTTGGTGGAAGGGTTTACTTTTTTCCCTTATCGAACTATAAAAACTCTCAATTTTTCGATAAAAAAATATATGGAGGAGTTGTTGAGGCGTATATGCTTGGTACACATATACATATCAACAACTCAAACATATATGAATAGTTAGCTAGGTTAGCTAAGATAGGTCGCGATTTTGCATGCAACGGGCAACAGCCATGCCGAGGTGTCCCGTGCACCCTTGAGCTGGTTGCCAATATAAAATCAGCTGAGTGCCTTAAGTGCTCGCCTTAGTAGTCTGGTGAATCTGTTAAAACATTGCTAGGTCAATAGCGTAGTTAGTTCGAAAAAAAAAAACAATTATTTTAATTAATTTAGAGGTAAAAAAGGAAAATGCAAGTATGTATACCTAAATGTGCAAGGATTGCGATAGGTGTGGGCTGCAAGTCCCATTTCGCATCAGGTGGGCTTGCCGTTGGGTTCTCTAATTAATTTTTCACTTACTTCAGCTCATGGCTTCGCTCTCATTAATGTGACTTTGACCCATCCTTTGGAAATAATATTTTTTCTGGGTAAAGGATTCCTGTCTTTATGTACCTCTGGTTATATGGATGCATAATTTCAGGATGATCGGTGATATGTTAAAAATGTACTTGATCGAGATTCTTCTCGATGACTGAATTATTTTCCGAACGGGTGATAGTTTTCACGTTCATAAATGCCTTCTTAAGGCCTAAAATGAATAAAATATTTTTGATTTGATTTGAGTTAGTAACGTGAAAGCGTAACAAACTTTCAGTCGTATTTATAATATTAGTTACAATTAAAATCCGTCTAAGTTTTGTAGTTATTGTATTACTCAAAGAGAACACATCTATCTGCCTGTGAAAGTCTTTACTGATTACCGCCTACCAACATTATCATACAGAATGTGCCTCCTAATTACAATAGCGCAGATAGAAGTATCATATAATTTTATAATTTTTTTCAGCCAATCGGATGTTGAAGCCCCTGCTTACGTACCTGCTTATTTGAGAAATCAAAGATATCCGCAAGCCTACCTTAGCACTAAAACCGGTTATAGCGGCACCAAATCCAGATACACGGGCACTAAAACTCGTTACTCCGGCACCAAAACTGGTTATGGCGGCACCAAAACCGGTTACAGCGGGACTAAAACCGGTTACGTTGGAACCAAAACCGGTTATGGTTATACTCGTGTCCCACCAGCGATGTACTCGGAGACACGATCATGGAACTCTAATTCTGGAGAAGTGTAAGTAAACGAAGCTCGTGTAGTAATACTATATAATCATTTAAGTGTCCAAGTGTCCCACTGTTGGTCAAGACTTTAAACTAATGTAGGCATGGCCTTAATCAGCATACGCACCTAAGACGTTATAGTGCAATGGTCAAGCTACAGTAAGGCTATTTATTTATTGTTATTATATAAATATTTTTTCAGTTCCTTTTTCAAGTGAAAACTTCTTTAGGCGCATTGGGCGGTATTTTTGGCAGGAGCTAAATTTATAATTTCGCGTAATAACATGCTACGTAAACATAACCGGCTGTATTGCGCTTCCGCGGCTTGCGTCATACTTGCGACGCGTAGTATAGGGGGCCTGTGTACATGTATTATTGATGGTATGCATGGTATTGTGCCTGTATGGAACACTGTGTATATTCATAATTTACATAGGCTTTTTTTGCTTCTCCTCGGGATCAGCCTATATATACTAAGCTCGCAGGACAGTTGCCAATAGATTTAGATGTCACAGTGGACACCTTTATTTTAGCACTGCACTGTGCTTGTTCTCGATTGTAGTACCGTCACTCTATTCTACACCAATAAAAATGTATTCGAATTTCACAAAATAAATCGACATATTATAGATCAAGTAAGGCAGTATCTATGCTACTTAAACAATATTAATAATTAAAAGTCAATTGATATGTTTATCACATTATCCTCCTATTAGCTGCCTTTACACGATACGCTCTTTCACTCGTGATTGAAGTGTGCAGGATTAAACGTGGGAAAGCGTGTACGCACAATTACAAGTGATTGTTAATGATTTTTTTAAATAACACTCTTTACTTGCTTTATAAAAGTTTGGGTACTTATGTATAAAATGCATCGCGCTCGCCGAACCTTCGACATCTTGGTCTTTTATCTCTGTTTAGATAGGTTGGTTAGGTTAGACTTGCGAAAAAGGATAACACGAGCCCCTTATCGAACTGAAAAACTCTCAATTTTCCGATAAGAAATATATGGAGGAGTTGTTGAGGCGTGTATGCTTGGTACACATATACGTTTCATACACATATGAATAGTTAGCTAGGTTAGCTGAGATAGGTCGCGATATTGCATGCAACAGGCAACAGCCAAGCCGAGGTGTGCCGTGCACCCTTGAACTGGTTGCCATAATGAAATCGGCTGAGTGCCTTAAGCGCTCGCCTTAGTAGTCCGGTGAAGCTGTTAAGACCTTGCTGGGTCAATAGCGTAGACATTTCGAAAAAAAAAAAATAACACGAGCTTATCGACGAGCGCGATGCATTTAATACGTAAGTACCAAAACTTTTTTAAAGCAAGTATTCAATAAGTATTTAAGTATTTTGTAATAACACGGTTAGAATTGCACAAAGATAAAATACATGAGTCGCTATCTTACTAAATGAGCAAAATTCAATTTTATCCATTACAAATGTTTTACGTTATTTTTTAAGATATTCAAATTATGTATATATAAAATATAAAAATTATTTAAAAAAACCCTAAAATCCTTATAAACGGTAAACTTTCAAAACTCATTCTCGCTGTATAAAATCTGGAAATCTTAAAAGAACTCTAAACATGTTTTACGAACGACTAAAATTGTTTTTAATTCGAACTGACTACGCTATTGAACTAGCAAGGTCTTAACAGCTTCACCGGTCTACTATTAAAGTTAATTTTACCTCATTTTGAAATGTAAAGACACATATATGTCATTATTTATAAAGACAGAATTACAGGCGTGATCACGGATAGCTGCTAGTCATACATATACAATATATAACATAGAGAATAGATTGAAAGATTTGGCCTCCTTCGAATAGATAATGTATATTTTTAGACATTCTGTATTATAATATTGGTATATTGAATCGAGTATGCAATTAATAAATATATGTTTACATTTGTTTCTTAAATTAATGTTGAACAGAGTTAGTTTATTTTTTCATATTTATATTTCCTACTTGCCGCCAAATTCCTTTATTCATTCTGTGGTATTCGACAGTTAACCTTGTTGTAATTTGTCCCCAGAGTTTTTGGCGGGATCTTAATTTGTCATTTCGTGATTTTTATTTTTAAAATTCATAATCCTGTGTTATTTGATTCTATATTTTGTAATATTGCTGGTATTTTACGTAATATAGTTCGGTTATTGTGCATAGGTGAAGTGAATAATCCCAAGTTATTTGTAGTGTTATTACTTGCTGGATAATGGCAGTAACAATATCAAAAGATTCGTTGCGAAAATCTGTTCAGTCGTTTTTGATTTTATCGTGAACAGACAAACAGACGTGCTAGAGGACTTTGTTTTATACTATGTAATGATAGTATATAAAACTAGGGTAGTTAACTTTTAACGTTGAGTTTGGATTTCTTAAATATTTAGGTTCCTGGATTTAATTCAATATTGAAGTTCGATAAAATATATTTTTTTAATTTCAGACCCAACTACGGTGAATTCTACAATAACGCGAACCGTCCTTTTGCACGTAAGTGGTTTATTTTATTTTTTTATTGTACTGTTAATCACATTTTGAATAGTTCTGTTTATTGGAGCTTTTTCGGTTTTTGGACATCTTTATTAATTTATATTGACATCAAACATAATTTTCTGAATAACAACGTCAAAGTAATGCATATTTTAATTAATTTAATGTACTTCTAATAGATTTTATATAAAATAAATAGCTTTCTGCACTTCTCCGCAATATAAACTTTAACTATGCCAAATTTCAAGTTCACCCGTTTACGCAGTTCGTTTAAAAAGGGTTACAAAGTTTTTGCTTCACGTATTAATATATAGATAAGTTAAATACGTATTAAATACTTGCTTTAAAAAGGTTTCATACTAAATGCGGCGCTCTCGCCGGAGGCAAGTTCGCATTATACTTTTCTCGCAAGTCTAACCTAACCTAACCAAAGCGAGATAAGATGGCGAACATTCAGCGAGCGCGGTGCATTTAAAACGTAACCTTTTTAAAGCATGTTTTTAATACGTATTTCACTTTTTTATAATAACACTGTAAATATTTTATATTCGAAATTACATAATAAAATATTGGTGGCATCTTCCATAATATAATTCGATTATTATGCGCGAATGAAGTGGATGGAAAAGTAATTACATAGAACAAAAATTCTAAGATGTGATTTAAACTCTCTAGAAAGGTCTTATAAGGATAGCGCTATTTTATGATTCAGACTTCAGGTATTCGAGTTCATGTGACTGTGTTAAGCAGAATAATTATACATTTGATAAGGAGAATAATAATCTATATTATGTAGAAAATTGGGTTTTTTATTAGTTTCTTATTAAATTAATCTAATCAGATCGTAAGAAAGAGTCTTCGGGTTTTTATTTGGAAAACCCTAGCTTAAAACCTTTTGGGATACATCAAAATAATAATAGATACAGGTTGTACATTTTACATGACTAAAGACAAGTCTACGGCGACATAATGTCTAATTCCTAAGGATAACCCACACTAATCATTTACACAATAATTTATATATGCGAAGTTTTTAATATAAATAAAGTATTAATCTTTATGGAATTAAATAGTGTAATTATATTGAGCATATAATGTAGGCCAAAATTCTTTCTTAACGCGTACAATTTCAATAATTTGAAATTATGTTCGATTAAAAAAAATTGTGTAAAGAGGTGTCTCTCATTTTGATGAATTGTAAATATAAGGGTGCAAAAAAGTATCGGATAGTCTGTGTCCAAATAACAAATGTCACGTTAGTACATTACATACATGCGAAACCATGACGGATAGTAAGGCTTCAATAACGCAAACTGGCTGCTAAAGTGGAAGATCTATATAATAATATAAACATTGTATAGTAAAATTTCGCTTGACAACAGTTTTATAAATTCAGCACTTTATCAATTTATATTTAATTAAAAGCATAAAAACCATAGTAACGATTATCACACTGCGTGGGGTGCTATCTGTTTGGACGGAAACTCTGCAAATCTAGGCAAGCCGACGCGACGTCCGTGTGATTATTTCAGTTACGCAAATCACGACCTAGATCATCAATGTTATTGGTAACTTTGAATTCGTAAGGTTTATAGAATAACTAGCCATTCCCGCGGCTCCTCTCGCTTAAACCACAAAATTACTCTATACGATTTATTTTATATGTAAGTTTATATTGCAGAGTGTTTCTTCAAATAATACTTTTAATATTTTAAAGCGACTTATTATTGTAACTTTCCCTACTTATTATTCCATAGTAAGTATAATAGTTAATGATTTTATTGAGATATTTCAACAAAGGTATTCAGGTTCATCTATCAAAACATACTAAAACCTGGGCGGAGAATACACATATCATTTAAATAAGAATCGTGTACATTTGTTAATTGACTTTCGAGGGTTAAAAATAATACAGATAAATCTACAGAGAAACGTTATGTTTTAATATATAAGGGAAGGGCTATATGTAGGTGACTAATATAAATGAAGTATTTCTCTCTTATATCATAGTAATGAATGTTTATTTTATTCGAAATTGAGATGGAACCCGTACCTAGTAAATAAAATAAAGTGGGCATAAATTTCGCGTCCGTATATTTTTTTATTTCTTCTGCAAATTCATACTTTGCACCTTTATTTAATTTCTTTTGTTTATTACTGAAAACCAATTTTAAATGCAGTGCAGCTTAAATAGGAGCTATTAAGAAGCCATACTTACGATATAATTATTATATTTAACAATATCTTAATTAGTACGATGGGTATTAGCTTAAGCCTATGTTAGTATGTCGGATCTCGCGACTTTGTGTTTGGACTGGTGATATGGCGGCTCCATTAATTTTTATGGCTTCACACATGTCTCATGATCTAAAACATTGATCTACCACTCGATTTTATATTAGTACTAGCAACTTCTCGTGAATTCGTACGTGTTACAGTATGAGAATTAATAGGAATTAGTCTATTACAATCGGGAATGATGTCGGTAATTAATCAAATAATTTACGGAGATTACTTGCTACAAATAAAATAACAGACTTGCAAATTTGTGTGTTTTTTTTTGTTAAATTTTATTTTTTGCAATTATTCTCTGACATAGAATCTGTGCTGTTTAAATATCGAATTTTAACCTCTCGTTTAACCACTGCTAAGTTGGGGACTTTCCCATAGCAATCTTTTATACTCGTTTGTCAAAAGATATTCACTGTCAGAAATAGGCTTCCTCGAAACATCACCCTTGTTTTTTGTTACTCCGTTACCCACAGGATCACTCTAGAACTCATGAAGATTAACTTCTCACGTAGCAGGAGATATTCATATATTCTATTTACAGTACCACCTTCATAAAAATAGGATTCTATCCAAGTACGACTATAAACTTTATGTTGTTTTACAAACACTAAAGTGAAAGAAAGGCCGAAACTGGTCCCTGTTACAAGTAGTCCGGTGAAGCTGTTAAGACCTTGCTAGGTCAATGGCGTAGTCAGTTCGAGAAAAAAAATGGTTCCTGTTACGAATTTTTACGTTATAGTTAGAATCTTGGCGGGTAGTGGCCCAAATATTGGAATAGTAGGTTACCAAAAGTATGTAGAAAAAGTAGGTACGCTATATTTTAATAAAATTATTCTATGAAATTCAAAATGCCCTCTGTCGATATCTTTATTAGAAAAAACAAACGAAAATAACGTGTAGCTTTTATTTATTTTTTAACAGCAAAATGCGATGTAGAGTGCAAACACAACGGTATATGCGTAGACACCAACACCTGCCTTTGCCCAGCGAACTATTAC
The DNA here is from genome assembly GCA_014332785.1 of Antheraea mylitta. Classification (NCBI taxonomy): domain Eukaryota; kingdom Metazoa; phylum Arthropoda; class Insecta; order Lepidoptera; family Saturniidae; genus Antheraea; species Antheraea mylitta. Next base: position 3,113,186 of record JACEII010000003.1, read on the forward strand.
GGGAAATATTGTGAGTTCGAGAAGAAACCTTGCCTTACATATCCGCCACTCCCTATGAACTCTATGAGGAAATGTACTTCCGAGTGAGTATTATTTATTCACAATATTTTCAAAATTACCTTCTCATTATGTTACTTTAAGGTGTCAAAACCGAAGTATCGCTCTGTATACAAAGGTTTATGTCATATGAATATCTGGAATAAAGTATACTTTTATGCATCGCCACAAATTATCGTGAGAGTAATCAATATTTGGATAAGAAAAAGTAATACATCTACTTAATAACTTCTTAGGACTATTTTCTCCAAGAAGTTGAATTTAGTTACAGTTTTAAGTTCAGTTTTATTAGAATGTATGGAATTGTCAGTATTAAATTATAAATCAATTTTAAAATTTTAAATCTGATTTTAGCGTTAATTAACATCGCCCTTAGTAACACATTAATATTCAATAACTATAACGCACAATTTAAGTCAGTGGGTCAGGAAGCAAGAAATTTTGCTTATAAATTCGTAACTCAGATGAAGACTACAAAAGAATTTCTGAAAATGATTTTCTTAACGGTTTGAAAATATTTAACCTCTCGCTGCAATCGAAGATAAAGAAAGATAAAAACGAGACTGCATGAGCAACGTAAGATTCTAAAAAAAAAACAGTTGAGAAAGTTTAAAAGGTTACTGGCAAAAGGCAATCATTTTGGCCATAGGTTAGGATTGAAAAAGTGAATTCTAAATTAGAAGGAAATATTTTCCGTTAGGTTATGTGCAATAACTTGTATGGACGGCTACAAATTCATTGATGGGTCCACGGTTGCGAACATGCGATGCGTCAATGGTCAGTGGCAGCCCACGCGTTCTGATTTCACCACGATTCCTGACTGCCAACCGGAATGCAACCCTCCCTGCCTCAACGGAGGGGTATGCCTTGCTTTAAACACTTGCCAATGCCCTGCCGAATATCGAGGACCTCAGTGCCAATACTGTAAGTGACATGTTACAAGTAACCACTAGTCGACCTGTGTAATGGTGAATGGAATGAATTGTATGCTACCTTCCAGATTTTTTGTGAAAGGTTGGAATATGAGTGGAGAGTTTTGTTGTTTCATATTAAGTTAATCTATAGTAATACTAATAGTATTATTAAGAGGTAAAGTTTGTGAACTTGTGATGTTGTAGGGGGTAATCTCAAGTATTACTGATCCGATTTGAAAATTTCTTTCAGTGTTATATAACTCATTTATCAACCAATAACAGCGGTACACCAATTAAACTGTTTTAAAATCGGTTTTTTTTTCTTCTTGAGAGCTTTCGCTGCATGTTAGTATTAGACCAAAGTACCTATTCTACGCGGGTGAAATCACGAGCAGGTGCTGGTATAATATATTTTCCTTTTGTTTTATATTTACAACATTTTAACCTACGTAGTGCAAATGTATCCGTTAAATTATGTAAATAAAAAAATCATACTTTAAGATTGTACTCCATCGCTGAGAGACAGTAGTGTTATGTTGACTTTCAAGCCTGCTGGGCATAAATTGGCTGACTGCGAAACGCAACAAACTTAGAGTCACTGTGACGGGTTTATGGTCACAGGGCACAGGCCACACAGGTCACTGGATACACATCCGTACTAAAACCGTAGTAACATAGCTGGCAATTGAGATTATCCAAGTAAATTGGTCCATTTGGATATCAATTCTTCTTTATATTTACTTAACAGTGCCGCTACTATGGGGCCCTAATTCAGTCGGATACAATTTTAACCTACGTAGTACAAATGTATCCGTTAAATTATGTAAATAAAAAAAAACATACTTTAAGGTTGTACTCCATCGCTGAGAAACAGTAGTGTTATGTTAACTTTCAAGCCTGCTGGACATAAATTGGCTGACTGCGAAACGCAACAAACTTAGAGTCACTGTGACGGGTTTATGGTCACAGGGCACAGGCCACACAGGTCACTGGATACACATCCGTACTAAAACCGTAGTAAAATAGCTGGCAATTGCGATTATGCAAGTAAATTGGTCCATTTTGATATAAATTCTTCTTTATATTTACTTAACAGTGCCACTACTAAGGGGCCCTAATTCAGTCGGATACAATTTTGTTATTCTATCACCCAGGAATGAATTTTATTCTAAAACTATTATATATTTACAAGTAGATGTTTTATGACATAATTGTTACAGCACAAAGCGTATGCGATATTCGAAAGTTGTCTTTCAATGGTGGTTACAAGTGTTTCGGTAACGCGGATAGCTTCAGCTGTGCACTGAACTGTCCCATTGGCTCTACGTACAGCTCCCCTCCTGCTGATATATATACATGTACCTACGCTACTGGAGTGTTCGAGCCTCAACCGATACCGCATTGTGTTTTCAGTAAGTAATTTAAACTAAGCTTGCTCTATCATTATCGATTTTATTATTTCATCTTTAACTTCCATTTCAATGTAATCAAAGTTAAATTCTATAACATATATCGTCTTCGATACCATAAACATTATATTATCACTTAATTATTATTATAGGAACGAAACAATTTAACAAATTTTATTTTCTTTCAATTTGCAGATGACGTCGTCGTTATAACACCAAGCAACTATCATCATAATGCAGTAAGTATAGTATTTATTCAAAACTAAGTTTTCTTCGTTGCGATGCACGCATTTATGTAAATTTTGAAATAAAATACCTCCCATGTTACTACTTGATAATGTAGCTTTCTAGAGGTGAATAAGTTGAGTATTTTTTTTAGTTTTATACCAATAGAAACAAAGGATCAAACCATGCCCTTTTATAATAGTATATACCAGTGCACCGGGTTGTCTTGTTTTTTGCCACTTGGCATAAAAAAATATATATACTCAGATTTTTTTGCAACCAAATTTCTAGCAGATTATTGCTTTTATTGTCTAATGTAATAAGTTTCTTGAGATCATTTCAATGAACTAACAAGATGGTGGCCGTCTTGTTAGAACTTTCTTGGGAGTTTTTGTAGCAAGTCAGAATCCATGCTCCGTGGTATTATTTCCGATACACTTCCCTTGTGCACAATAACCGAACTATATTATGTAAAACACCATCAATTTTAAAAGATTTAGAGCCAAAGAACATAGGATTATTAATAAAATATAAAGCCCACTACATGACATTCCATGATTCATAAAAACTCAATATATACTGAGGTTGTCCGTGTAAGAAAAGACACGTCTTAAGATATGAATAATTTCCAGACTCACTACACTCATACCGATTCACCAAGCGAAGATCACACCGTTAGAGAGCACATGATACCTAAAATCAATGTCGGAGAGAGTCATACTAAATACAGTCCCCCACCCGGCAGTTCTTACGGTGTAAAGAATAATAAGCCTGTGGAAGTCGTCGTTCAGGACTTTACACCCAAAGACGGTACCTGTTTGAGCTGGGCCGGAGTACATTATAAAACTTTCGATGGCAAGATTTACAGGTACGTTTCGAAACCTTCTAAGTAATTTTCGAAATTGTTAAGATAGGTTAATGTAGCACCGCAAAGAATTGTGTTCTCTGGTTTCTAATAAGAGATATTTTCAACCTTTGAATTAAATTTGTGCACAATCAGTAAATCTATATTTGGTCTTATATCAGTTAACTCTACATGGTGACGGAATAAATAATTTTCTTAGATGTTACTAAGTGCTATATTTTTTTAGAATAATATTTTGAACATTAAAATATACATAATGCATCCAGAGTTTTATCAAATATAAAGCGGATTATATCAAGTAATGGCAAGTGAAAGTAGAGTCCTGGTGTAGTTTGCTTACATCATGCGTCAATAGATGGCGCTTGTTAAAATCAATATACGACTAAAAGGCGCTGTGAAGAATACGACTACATATTGAGCACGAAACTATAATTCAATTTAAGTTTTCAACATATATCTCTAATCCTTTTCTTTTCGGGTGATCTCAAAGTAGTTGAAGTGCTGCTATTGCGATTTTTTATTTATCAATTTGCTATTTATTAATTATTGATATACATATGAAAACATTTAGATTGTTATGTCGAAGATTTCAAGAAATAAAACATAGTCCGTTATCAGGATGTACACAGCAAGGAAGTGAATTATATAATGATTTAACTATACATTAGATGCAGACAACTGCTTATTCATACTTAGACTTATACATATAAATACCTGCCTTATGTTTACTGCGTAACGCGTAACGAATTGTTTTCCCTAACATGTCATAGTAAGTTTAATTTAAAATTGTTAAACTAATTTAAACTTTGTTATATTACTAAGAATTCATATTTTTAGAAGAGAGAAATTAATGGATACAATACAATTTTTATACAGACAATCTTTAACTACTCCATCGAAGAAGTTTGTCATAATATGTATTACCAAAAAGTTATAAAATAAATCCTCGAGCAACGTGAAGGGATGTAATTCTTTTATTAAGGCATTTTTTGTATATTTCTATGTATAGGATTTATTAATTATTATTTGCTTACAGTTTCCAATCACCATGCCAGCACGTTCTTGTACGTGATGCCAAAGAGCACAAATATACTGTCGCAGTCCGACAAGGCGTCTGCAAAAGGCAAAACTACTGTCCCAGTGAAATCACCGTCTACTTGGAAGATAAGCCCTATGTGTTGGGAATTGGAGGTGAGAGATAATTTTGATAACTTAAAAGAGTTAAATGATAGAATTCTGTTAGTGCTATGTTCTTTTCTTCATCTTCGGTCTTCGCTTATCTGTCTTAATTACAATTATCAATAGTGTACAGAAAATTAAAGTGCAGACAAGAAAATTGATTTTTGCGTCTGTATATCAAAATTCAATTACTTACAATT
>JACEII010000003.1:3118044-3136659 GCA_014332785.1 Antheraea mylitta
TTACCTACAATTCCTAAATATGATGCTTGATTTTTGCGTCTGTATATTAAAATTCAGTTACTTACAATTCCAAACCAAATCCAAATATGTTACCATACTTCTCTGCGGCAGGAAAATATACATTGCTACCAAAAGCGTAGTTTCTTAAAAGAAGAATATGTATAAGAAGTGGAACTGAAAAAAGCTACGAAATCTATCCAGTACTAATTGCGTTTTGCATATACAACGGTAGATCTCTATAATTTTATTTATACGAGTACTCGTACTGTGGTCAAACTTCGACCATCAAAAAAAAAATTTTTTTTTTAACAAAATCACTAAAGCTACTTATATTCCTAAATACCTATGTTACATATATATTGCTGTTAAGCCTATCTAGCGTTATTCTCGCGGGAATATACGCAGACACTAGGTCAACACATTTAGAATAAGTACAATAAGAAATTAGTTTTAGTTCGGCTCTCCTATGCTTAAGATGTAGAATAAAGTGTCATATCGACTCTCTTAGAATAAACAGTCTTAAAATGACTTTTAGTTTATTAAAAGTTAACTAGCTCGTCAATAGCTACTAAATAAAACAATAATGAAAAATATCGGTTAAAAACGTAGGAATAAGATGTGCTCAAACTATTTTCCCCGACCTATTTATGTATAGATAATAATGAATATATCGAAATGGGGTTTATGGCAATATCTTATCACAAAATTTATCAAAGCTGAATGTGGCTTAATGGACATATTGGTTCGATAATTTACAGAGGAAGGTACAGTGGTTTTCCGGACAACTCGCCGTTTGATCCCAATTCCAGCATCATTACCCGGTATCCGCGTCTCAATGCCCAGCGACTATGTTCAGGTCAACTTGGATGCTGTCGGAGTTACCATTAAATGGGACACCAATGTAAGTTTTGAAATAGACTTTAGTAACTCTGACACAAAGTTTGTCGTAACCAATATTTTAGTGGATTATTAGTGCCATTGCAAGTTACAAGTTTTTTGCGATCATTTCATGACCTAACAAGTTGTTGGCCTTCGTGTTAGAACTTGCCAAGGAGATTTTGTGGCAAATCAAAATCTACCCTTCGTGGATGTGCACAATAACCGAACTTTTTGTATGTGAAACGCCACCAATATTACCAAATATAGAGCTAAATAACAAAAGATTATGTATAAAATATAAAATCCACTACATGTTATTCCAAGAAGCCGCCAAAATCTTTTGAACAGTTAAAAGTACTTTTGAAATTTATTTCCAGTTTTCTAAGATCAAATGAGTTGCATTCCTTGAATACTTTCTTTTTCCAGAATATGATTTTGGTCGAAGGCACTGTACTTTTATGGAACAATACTGAGGGTCTTTGTGGACGCCTGGACGGTAATATCGAAAACGACTTAACCAACAAAGATGGAAGTATAGCTAAAACCAAGACAGTGTTTGCTTCCTCGTGGCAAATCAATAAAATCGGAGGTGAGAAATGTAATGTTTGCAAACTATACTGAAATTTAAAAGATTTGATTATCTGGTAGATATGGAGTAACCTAATTTCACTACTCTCATGATTTTATGTTACCTAGATTGCCAAACGTATCTCTCATCTAGCTTTTAGAGGAATTCTATCCCTCTTCGTAAAAATAATGCTACTAAGGAGGTAACATTTGAAATGTATGTTGATATAGCTGAATTTTAAGCAATTGTGGAGAACATAATAGCAGATATTCTAGAATATTTTATCTTCTATATATTACATTATAATACTTTGATTTTAGATGTATGTGACAGTAGTCCTACAGAGACAAGTGCATGTGCATCAAAATCTGATGACGATATGAAAAAGGCGTTACAATTCTGTACCAAGATATTCAGCAAAGATAAATTCCGCAAGTGCTCTAAGGTATACAGTTTTTTTGTTAGAATTCTGGAAACTTCTTTCACTTGCCTCAGATTTATTAATGTCTTTGTTATGTTAATAATGTCTTTGTATACTTATCTGTTACGAGTAGTACTTCTTTTATTTCATCTGTTTTCGTCAGTTTTGGTTGAACGAGGCTTGTATGATTACACATAATCTCATTGACATCTATTTTTTATCCGTTCCTTATAGTTCCTTATATACTTTTTTTATGTTCTCAGGTAATGGATGTCACTTTTCTATTGGAAACCTGTCAATGGGACTACTGCGCTTGCACACAAAACTCCAGTAAGTATTATTTTAGTTATGCCTCAAAGTTCAATACTATATTTTCTTCCAACTGTATCACCACCAGTATACCCTTTACGATTAACCATACACAGTTCGATTTTAGAGAGTCAAGTTTTAGGATCCTTGAAATCCTCTTAGGATCCGTCTATTTGCAAGATACTAGTAAACTATTTGCTAGGATGTTAGTAAACAATTTCTTATTGTAGTATCACAGTGATGGCACTGAATGAAAGTATAATGCAATCCGAGAACAAGTATGACTACCGGAAGGTTTAAATTTGAAATACATCCAACGTTCTCATATTAGCTTTCAACCATTTCACTTACTGAATATATACCGCCTCATCTATTAAAGTAACAAGTTAGAGAGATATTGGATTTACCTTATCATTCAGTTGGATGCAAATACGATATCACCATATCCATCCGATATTGTCCTGAAACGTAATGTAGGCATGTCAATATGACCTATTTTATATCTGTCGTATGCTGGTCGCGATTTAGTCAGGAATAATAAGCATGTAGTTAAAGCTTTAGATGATTCCATATTTTTCTGGTCTAATGCTTCTTAGCAAATATCAATTAGATCGGAAGATAACAATGCTTTTACCACTGATTTACAATAGAATTGGATGTGATGCTATTGTTACTCAAACCGTATCTTGAATAGTGTTAACAACATTGAGTATAGATAAATAAGTTTGTATAAACGAATCAACTGTATTGGAAATTATGAATAAATAGGCAGCTGATGCTCAAATAAAAAGAATATATCGTCATTACGAAATTAAATCGTGAAAAATGTGAAAACTGTATTATGTGAATAGTAATTATTTGTTTTTAAATAAATTTTTATTATATTTTACCATTTTGCCTTGCGAAAAAATAAAGAGTCTCTATCATGTAGAGGATTACTGGTAAGCATAATTTTTCTTTACAGGTGCAGAGGAATGCGCTTGTAGCACAGTATCAGTGTATGCGAAGGAGTGTCTCCGACACGGTATTGAGGAAATAAAGTATTGGCGTGACCCTGACACCTGCCGTAAGTTAAAAAATAACATTTCTTATGAACTTTAAAAATAGTTGCAAAAACTTTATTTCTATTGGTTAAAATATTCACACAAGGTATGACATAAGATCTAACCATCACCAATGCAGAGTTTCACTGTTTTATAACTACTTTAGCTCAATTTAGCTCATTTAGCTCAATTGAATCATATGATTTATAATATTTGTTATAGCAATGCAATGCCCCGACGGTAAGATATACCAGGCATGTGGATCAGAAACCCAACCAAGTTGTGCATTCCCGATAGCACCGGCGCGTTCTGATAATGCAACTTGCGTGGAAGGGTGTTACTGCCCCGAGGGTTTATTGTTAGAAGGAGGCCGCTGTGTTCCCAAAACCGAGTGTCCGTGCAGACTGAGGAACAAGGTCTTCCCACCTGGAACCGTTCTGCCAAAAGATTGCAATACTTGGTGAGGTCTACCAAAGTGTTGATGATATTTGCCAAACTTACCAGTGCTATTAGAGAAGGTTATTTACACATCATTTGAAATTTTAATCAGATTGATTTTATATTACATTTTTGTAGGACAATATCTTTTAACTGGATACGTGATACTATGATTTTACATTATATAGTGTTTTCAAGAACTAAGAGTACTTAAGTAACTTAAGAAAATCATATTACTATTATATAACTACTAGCTGTTACCCGCGGCTCCGCACGCGTTTTTTGAATTTATTAAAAAAATATTAAAAATTGTTATTAGATGTGTAAATAACAATAATACTCTTTCAAACATATTTGTAAGTATGACACGCACATCATCTACTGTAACGGATAACAGTTCCTCACTACTATGGAAACAAAGTCCTGTTCCACGTCTGTCTATATGTCTGTTCGCGATAAGATCAAAAACTACAAAACGCATCTTCATGTCGTTTTCATTAATATATAAAATGATTCTTGGGCAAGGTTTAGGTATAGTTTGTCTTATTATCAGGGCAGGCAACGTCTGCTGAACCCGCTAGTTTAAAATAAAACAGCTAATTAGTTACTTATTTGCCCATAAAATTCCCATTCAAATATTACTTGTAGTCCGGTGAAGCTGTTAAGACCTTGCTAGGTCAATAGTGTAATCATTTCTAAGAAAAAAAAAACGTTCAAATAGGTCCAGCTGTTTTGGAGTTTACTCGGAACAAATAAACAAACAGACATATCGACGGAATAAAAAAAAATGTTGATATTTTTAGCACCACAAATATATGTATTCACCAAAAAGTATTTATTTTAATATTACATACACACACACTTTATTTTTATAATACGTAATATATCAAAAATCAAAAATTGGAAACAAAAGTAACGTACAATAAACTTTTTCAGGACTTTTTGGCGGAATTTCATTCTGTCATGCAGTGGATTTTACATTTTATTCATAATTTTGTGTTACTTGACTCTATATTATGTTAAATTGGCAGCGTTTTATGTAATTTAATGTTTGTTTATTGTGCGTAACTGAAATAAATTGATTTTGCAAATTTAGAAGATAAAAATTTACGAAATATTATATAGAGGATTTAGCGCTTATACCTTTTCATTAACTTAGACATAAAAGAAAACTGGCTAAAGAATACATAACAATTACCTAAATTGACAACTTCAGAATTGGCAGTATGGATCAATTCCTTCGCCAGTCTTATTGGACGAATATTATTACTACTAAACTATTTGAATAACAACACAAAATAAACTTTAGAAATGTTTCCGATACAAACGTACCACGTATAATTAAAAATTGAAAACAAAACTAACGTAGAACAAACTTTTTGAGTAGGAACACAAAATAAACCATGAAAATATTTCCGATAGGATGTTATCGTGTTACCATGGCAACGCATATAATACTAACATTAACACGTAGCGGAAGCTTAAAAAATAGCCCGTTATTTTGACATTCTTCATTAGTGCTCAACTCCTGTTTGTTTTAACGTGATGATATATAGCCTATAGCCATCCTCGATAAATGAGCTATCTAACACTAAAAGAAACTTTTAAATCGAACCGGTAGTTCTTGAGATTATCGCGTTCAACCAAACAAACAAACAAACAAACTCTTTAGCTTTATAATATTAGTATAGATTGTATTTTCATGCAAGTAAAGACAAATTACTTTAACCAATCTTCTATATTAATCAACCAAAAATTATCTACGTCTAGGAAAATAGCTCTTTTGTTTTCGGTGTCCCTATTTCTTGAATTGTCCAAATGTAAACATTCGTTTCACACTACAATCATTGCTTTCTTGGAGATATTTTAAATAAAATGAATAATACCGTAGCACATGCCAAGCCGGCGAGTGGACATGCACCCAGGTCCCTTGTGGTGCTCGTTGTGGAGCTATCGGAGACCCTCACTACACTACATTCGATGGGCTGCGATACGATTTCATGGGACACTGCACCTACACTATGCTTAGCGCTGAGAACGTCACTGTTGAAGTCGAAAACGTCGCATGCTCTGGAGCAATTACGGAGGTCAATTTTCCTATCATTTAGTATCATAATTTAACTTGAAATGCTGGTGATCCATCTCAATATTGTTAAGCCATGATCGATTGACTTGGAAAAGCTGCGAGTATCGGTGATAAAGAAAACAAAATCTATGAATTATTCTGTATCGACAAATTCTTCTGGATATAAACTCAACAAGCGCTTGCACTTTTTGACCACCCTTACTTTATATATGCTTTTTTGAACACTTTGTTGAACACTTGTATTTGTATTCGTTACAATTGATTAACCGTGAAAAATCTTTAGATTTTGAAAACCTTATAGAATCAAGATTTGCTTCTTAAACAACTTACAGTTTTATCTTGACATGTCTTTCTATTTTTAGATTATTTTTAGAAGAGATTTGGTAATAGAAGCCCTATTTTTACAACAAGCTAATACATCGCTATAGCATGTTTATGGTCATGAATGTTATTGTTTTATGGTTATAGATTAATTCGACTTGACTTTATTCGAAGCTTATTTATGAAATAGGCACTTCCGTTTCCGCCTACGTCCTCAGTTTAACAGTAAATATGTAAATGATTTCCGGATAAATACTTCACTTGTCTGCCCAAATATGCCAGATTTATGCCTTCAGAGCGACACTCTATCTTTTCGTTTCATTGAGTCGAATAATACCAGGCAGAATTTAAAATATTTAGCTTTAAATGAGGTCCGTAAATTAATATACGACTTATTGTAAATTATAACATTTATATTATCCATTCAGGCAATGAACTTAAGCCCGTACAAAGGCGAAGGCAAACCGTCCTGCACGAAAGCTGTTAGAGTGATATACGGACCAACAAGCATCAACCTAAAACAAGGTGGCTTCATACTGGTTAACGGGAAGGAGGTTACCACACTGCCTGTTGTTGTTGGAGATGTCAGGATAAGGGCAGTTTCTTCGCTCTTTGTTATTGGTAACTATATGTTATTGTAAATCCGTGAGTTGATGCGTTTTCTTAGTTTTCTTGATAGCCCATAAGTAATGTATTTCAAGTACTATAATTATTCTATTATGGTTTATATGGTTATTAGGTAAAATTCAAAGTCCCCTCTTTTTCTATTGTACTGTATATATCAGGTATAGTTTCATTAGAAATAAGTACTGAAAAATTTGAGAATTGTAAAAATTAGTAGATCTGTACATTTTATGTTCCTAAAGATTCCACAGCCACATATTTATGGAATGATTAGGATTATAGAATGTTTTGAATTACAAACTGACACATTATGTCCCATATAAAGATTTAAAAAACGAAGTAATGAAAAGTATATTTAACTTTCTCGAAGCAAAAAACATAATCTTACGCCTTGTTTCAGTCCAACTCCCAAATAAAGTGGATCTGTGGTGGGACGGCAATACGCGAGTCTTTATTGATGTACCTCCAGAATTCCACGACAAGACCAAGGTATGTATAAAAACTAATCTTCCTTGTGGCTACTTTGCAAATTGAATATTATCGTTTTAAAGTGAAAGTTCGTATGTAACAATTGCTTTGGGAAATGAATGTTATCTTTCTGGACTATAATTTCTTATGGGAGGGCTTTGAAACTCTGATCAGCGACCTTTTTGTTTAACGATAAGTGGTGGGGGTAAGCACTGTGTCAGATAGAATGTTGTAGATACCGTTTCTCGTTCTATAACCAAAGTTAAGTAGTGTCATGCATGGTCGGTATTTGGATGGGTGACCGCTTGGGAACATCGCACCTTTTGATTGTATTTTTTTTTTTCATTAAAATGTTTCTCAGTAAGCTAAAGTTTCACTTCTATCGTGTATCGAATGTCAGAAGTACTATATTATGTATTCATTTAGTACTACTGTAAAGATGAAAATAAAAAAAGAAAGTAATTGATATGAGTAAAAATCTAAAAAATGCACATTAGTACTCTGTATAAGTGCATTCATTTCTTCTATTTTTATCAAGGAGAGTATTGTAATATGAAAACGCCTCTTTTCTGATTTTTTTTAAATCAGTGAATGCTCCTTTCCTTAGGGTCTCTGCGGCACATTCAACTTAAACCAAAAAGACGACTTCCTAACACCCGAGAACGATATCGAACAGTCCGCTTTGGCCTTTGCCAATAAGTGGAAAACTAGGGAATTTTGCTCGGACGTCGACACCAAAGAACCGGAGCACCCTTGCAAGGCAAACGTTGAGAACAAGGAAGCTGCTGAGAAGTACTGTAGCATGTTGAAGAGTAAACTTTTTGAAGGTAATTTTCCATTCATTTGCTCTTAATGGACTTGTATTAACTCATTCTGCGCATTTTATTATTGATAGTAACTCTGTACATAACTTATCCTATAACTTTAAATGGTGTCCTTACCAGTCTGTTCCAATTTTTGATATGCTCTTAACGATCTTGTATTAACTCATATTGACCATTTCTGTTATTGGTAGTAACTCTGTAATCTGAAATGGTATACTTTACCATTTTCGCCTTACCCTTACCAGCCTGTTCCAAGCTTGTTCTATTTTTTGGTATCTTGGTACAATTATTCAAAATGACAGTAGTATAGACAAGGATGTGAGAAATAGGGTAATAAAGGCAGTGTCGATTAGCGACAGGTGTCTGAGGTGGCTTGTAACCCACAAATGCCGTTGAAACTCTAGAGGAAGGCGTATAAAACAGAAATAAGACCAGTCTATGGATCTGAGCGCTGGGAGCGAAAAAGATTACATGTGACAGAGATGTCAAAGTTAAGTGTAATCAGAATGAATATGATAAACAATAAAAATATCAGAGGAAGTCTGAAAATAGCACCAGTATAATGTAATTAATTACTATCTCTCTGACTTCTATAGGTACATCAGGACTAACAAATCTTGGTAACTTAACATTACACTCATGCAACACGTCAAAGGAGTGAGTACCGAATCGTATCAAATTGCGATCAGCCCTCTCTCCGTTTCTTTTACCAACTCCAAATCATCCTTTTGCGAAAACAACAAATTTAGAAAAAAAAAGTATAATGTAATTAATCTAGTTGCAAATTTTATTAGCGGTGGAATATTGTTCCAACACTTACGAGCGTTGTATCGACAACCTCCACTAAAGGCTGTGTAAAGTGACGTGGAATTAATGTCTGTATAGACTTTATTCTACGTTATTAAGCTTTGGTTACCTACCCAAGTGATCTTAATTAATAAGTTGATTTTTATTCGATTTAGCTTGCCACTGGCACGTGGACGTGGAAGCTTATTACGAATGGTGCGTGTACGACATGTGCGCTTGTGCCGGTGATATTTCTCGGTGTCTCTGCCCGATACTCGGCGACTACGGCATGGCTTGTGCCAAAGCGGGGGTCATCCTGCAGTGGCGTTACAATGTCAAGGAGTGTGGTAAATACTTCTATTTATTCTATTTGTGGCAACCAATCTTTCAAATTATTACTACCATTAACGTATTTGTCACTCCTCTGGTGTGCCTAATGTCTATAGATGATGGTGATCACTTAAAATCAGGTGAGCATCTGTCCGTTTGCCTCGTATGATATAAAAAAAATACTCCGTTGTTACAATTTTCCATGGAGATTTGTGGCATCTCGACATTCATGCTTCATAGTTTTTTTGCCATCCACTTCACTTGTGCAGAATAGCCGATCTATATTACGTAATAACTATGCCCTCGACTCCGTCCGCGTGGAAACGAATGTTAAAAACGGTGACTACTAAAATCATCTGAATTATTAAGTCTGTTTCCTTATTTATTTTTCTCTCATACTTAAGTCGTGTCGTCATTAAAGTACAATAATTTTTGATAAACCAAACCGATTTTTACATTTCTAAAATTGATTGAGATCTATTTTATTACTTCTTCCTAGACACCTACAACAATTTTTTTAAATCTAATAAATCTATAAAGTACAGAGACGTTAGATTTACGTTCTTATTATATGTATAGAAGTACCACCAAAATTACAAAATATAGAGGGAAATGACACAAGATTATGAATAAAAACCACTACATGACAGGGTGAGATATCGTCAAAAACTCCTGGTATATACTTAAAGGTTATGTCTAAACAATTATTTTTACAAGCTGTTAGTTTCATGTCTGGCAAGTGCGAAAGTACTATGTATAGAATTCAATGAAGTAAACTTTGCGTATAATTATATATTTAACAAGAGTAATTTACAATTTGGTCAGTCTCATTACCGATATAGTATTTGTGAACGTATTTGGTGTCGTTTCTAGCCAATTACTTATTAGAGTATTATGTTAATTAATTGAAGTAACCTTTACGTACCGTTATATAGTTTCCTTAAGGTTAAGGTTAGTTTATGATTTGGTCAGACTCAAGTCTAATCGAATGATTGTACAAGCGTGTGGTTTCATATTGATTATTATTCATTAATATTCATTGAAGAATAACTTATGATTTGGTCAGTCCCACAACTAATTGAGTATTTGTGTGAGTGGTTAGCATTATGTCTAGCAAATGAGATATGTAAGTGTTATGTAAATTAATTATAGTACCTTTACGTACAGTTATATGTACTCGTATACTTAACTGAAGGTTAAACTTGATTTATGATTTGGTTAGTCTCGAGTCTAAGAGAGTATTTGTATAAGTGATTGATCTCATGTATAGGAAATTACTTATGGAAGTACTTTGTTAATTAACTGAAGTTTTTTTGTATGACTTTACGTAGAGTTATCGTGTACTGGTGGGCAGGAGTACACGGTGTGTGCGGACAGTTGCCTTCGCAAGTGCTCGGACACGGCTCTGGTCGCGCGCGGCGACTGCAAGCCGGTCTGTGTAGAGGGATGTGCCTGCCCTCCCGGACAGGTACATATAGATTATATCCCTCCACCTCATTCTCATCATCTCAGACCCAATTTCAATATTGACTAATCATTATACTCACTGCCAAAATAGTATAATGATTCGTGTAGATTAGGGAAAATTTCTAAACCTCATATTCTACTTTAGAAACGTCTATATAGTGATACATGAGTTTAGTCCAATACAAAGTTTTTATTTTCTTGTGTGTTCCCTATTAGTTTGGCTTTTTAATTATCGATTATTTTAAAGGGGTTCGTAGAATTCATATTTTCATTCATTAAACAAGTTCAAAATTTAAATAATTTTGATGCAATACACTCCTGTAATCATATCTTATTCTTTTTATTTATTCTATAGTGTTATTTAAAATTTATTTTACTTTAACACTTCTTAAACGCAGCTCATAATAGACTGTGCAGTATTTTTTTTTTTTACAAAATATTAATAATATATACTTTATTCAGCTCTTAGACGACAATGGTGTGTGCGTGCCGGTAGGATTATGTCCTTGCTATCATAAAGGACTGCAGTTTAATCCTGGATATAAGGAAGTCAGGCCTGGAGCACGCGAAAGAGAATTATGGTAAGACATCAACGTTTTTTGCCATATTATAATAATTTTATTAGCCGAGTGATAAATAACAGGATCCTTCGAAATCGACTTAGAATCCAATTTAAGCGTTATTAGTGCTCTTTACAAAGCAAAATATGTTACAAGCACCATTAAAAACATTTCTATAGTATATATCTATAGACAACTCGTCTCTGCCCGCGACTTCGTCCGCGTGGAATAGTTGCTTTGGGCTTATGTTAACACAGAACGGAAGCTCTAAAGAGGAAAAATACCTTAATTTTCAAACATTCTTTATTATTGCTCCGCTTCTATTGATCTTAGCGTGATAATATATAGCCTATAACCTTTTTTTTTATTGTAGCACGACAAAGTGACTGCACTATACCTGATGGTAAGCATAGTACAATCCAAAAACAGTGGCGACCACGAGAGACAGATCATCCATCGTCGGTCGCCGCTGTCATGCCGACCATGATGACGAAAGTCACCCGGTACTGGATATGCACAGGCTAGTCCCGAAACGCGACGCGCAAAAGCGAGTCACTATGACGGGCTTTTTCGCCATGTACATGGTGGTTGCGACCCAGTCGGGCTGTAAAACCTTACCACCCCGCAAATAATTCCTCGATAAATAAGCTATATAACACTGAAAGAATTTTTCAAATCGGACCAGTAGTTCCTGAGATTACTCCCCTACAACGTCACAAACTTTACCTCTTTATAATATTAGTATAGATTAATGTGTACTAAATGTTATTATTCGTAGGATTAAAAAAACGCCTATAATTATAATCATTTAAATCAGCTTTTTTTTGTCTATAACAGATATTAGCCATTTTATTAATTTTAATATCCGATGTATACGCGGTTGACCTTAGAATATTCTAGAGTGAAACCAACATTTTTGACTGTCTATATCTGACATTAAAAAACCGTAACTTTAATCTGATCCCGGTTTTAAGCTTTTCAGGCTCACGAAGTCCAATAACAGTTTTTTAGGTAATAGTATTAGGTTTTATAACAAAATCCCTAAACAAGTTACCAATTTGACGGATAGTGAGTTCAAGAACCATGTCAAGCGGATTTTAATATCTAAAGGCTATTATAGGGTGGACCAGTATGTGAATGATTGTAATATCTGGAAATGACGCTCCTCTCTGTGCATCCACTAAAAACTTGTAACTATTTATTCTTCGTAAGAATATGTAACACGAACAGATTATCCAAATCGAGTTTCTTGCCGGTTCTTCTCGATGACTGGGTTGTTTTCCGAACTTGTGGTAGCTTTGACTTTCATAAGCGCCTTCTCAGGGCAAATTGAATAAAGGATATTTTGATTTTGAAGCTTATTTTTTGTGTTTCTCTCTTTTGCTCCGAATATTCTAACTAATATTGTAAATGAAACTGTGAGTCTGTTCTTCACGCTTTTAAGCTCGTATTTCTGAGATCCGGGGTGACAGGTGTCACAGACTCCTGGAGGGTCTCCAGCCGTCTCACTTGTCGTACTGGACTCTAGCGCGATCTCTCAAATCAGATATGGTCATTCCAATGCCTCCTCTCGACAGAGGCCCCGGGTTGCCTCCCGCGTTCGATAGCATAGATAAATCAGAATGCCTTGCCGCAAGCTTAGAAAAACAGTGCTCGCCAAACACTGATAACACTGACCCTTTCCATAACGGATTAATCGAATCAGCTGCGGAGCATGTACTCGCGTCTCCTCCGGCGGATACCCTAACCGCGATCACTTTCGATGAAGTTGTAGGCGCAATTAAGCGTCTCAAGCCTAGGAAGTCCCCAGATCCCGATGGGATCAGGAACGAGGTGCTGAAACTCCTTCCTGATCGCATCATAGCTCTATTGGTCTGCGTCTTCAATGCGGCCATGTCCCAGGGTAACTTTCCGGCCGTCTGGAAAAAGGCCATAGTGATAAGTATTCACAAGCCCGGCAAGAAAGCTACGCTTCCCGTTAGCTATCGCCCCATTAGTCTGGTAGATATTTTAGGAAAACTTTACGAGCGGCTCCTTCTGAACCGTCTCCAGTTCACGATTACAGATTTAAAATTAATACCACCTGAGCAGTTCGGATTTCGCGCCGAACACTCTTGCACGAATCAAGTACACCGCCTCACAGAGTACATTTTCTCTAAATTTAACGCCGATCCGAAACGTAAACCGAAACGCACAATTGCAGTCTTCTTCGATATCGCCAAGGCCTTCGATAAGGTCTGGCACGGAGGGCTCATCCATAAATTGTGTAAATCTCGCGTACCCGATAGGTTAATTCATATTATCCGCGATTATCTCACTGATAGGACATTCCACTTCAGAGTGGATGGTGAACTATCGCTGCCCCACCCGATACGCTCAGGTGTGCCACAGGGCTCCATACTCGCGCCCTCGCTCTTCAATCTGTTCATCAGTGACCTACCTCGGTCTCGGGGGGTCGAGGTAGGTTGTTACGCTGACGATACCGTTATTTACACTTACGGCTGGCGGTCGGACTTTCTTAGAAAGCGCATCGAAAAAGCCGGTCATACTCTCGGTGAATGGTTTCGTCGATGGCGGATAGAAGTTAATCCCGATAAGAGTGCCGCAATACTCTTCGATCCCACGAAACGCGCTAATAAATTTAAGCCCATCAGGCTATACGGAATCGATATCCCTTGGGTCGAAGAGGTCAAATATCTCGGTGTTACATTAGATAGACATTTAAAGTTCAATTCACATATAGACAGAGTGCGAAACAAAGCCGCTATGGTCTTGGGTCGCCTCCATTCGTTGCTTTGTCATAAGAGTAAGATGTCCCTCAGACACAAGCTCACTTTGTATAAGACGTGTATCCGTCCCGTGATGACATATAGCTGCCCCGTTTTTGCGCGTATGTCCAAAGATAACTTTGATACGCTGCAGGTTCTCCAAAATCGTGTTTTATGTAAAGTGACCGGTGCCCCGTGGTACATCCGGAGAGTCGATCTCCATAGAGACGTAGAGATCCCTTCTATCTGGGCGTACGTAAAATCACTTACGATTAGTTATTTTGAAAAAGCCGCGAATCATCCCAGTCCGTTAGTGGTATCCGCCGCAAACTAAGAACCCGTACCTAACGTTGCGCGTTATAAAAGACGTCCGAGACACATTTTTACCGACCCTCCTGATTCAATCACGTCAGCGAACGATCAGTACCAGTCTGTCCCTCGAAACAGAGCGTGTTCACGCCCACGCCCGCGTAACCACAGATCACGCCGCCGTGGTCTGGGCGTTAATTTCGCTCCCGCACACCCGATTAGGCCTCCCACGGCAGCGGCTCAAGCCTAGGTTCGATCCCTCGGTAGGGAGCCCTTGAGTGCGTTGCTTGTGCGATACGGTGACACACAAATATACATCACCGCTACAACACTACATGATCGCCCCCACACACGTGCACGCCTACACGCTTACACATGAAAGTGGAAAGGTTTACTTTTTTTCCCTTATCGAACTGAAAAACTCAATTTTCCGATAATAAATATATGGAGGAGTTGTTGAGGCGTGTATGCTTGGTACACATATACGTTTCAACAACTCATACATATATGAATAGTTAGCTAGGTTATCTAAGATAGGTCGCGATTTTGCATGCAACAGGCAACAGCCAAGCCGAGGTGTGCCGTGCACCCTTGAGCTGGTTGCCAAAATAAAATCGGCTCAGTGCCTTAAGCGCTCGCCTTAGTAGTCCGGTGAAGCTGTTAAGACCTTGCTGGGTCAATAGCGTAGTTACTTCGAAAAAAAAATTCACGCTTTTAAGTCTCAGCTACTCAACCGATCATCATAAAATTTGACATACACTTTCTCAGGAGTACTAAAAATTACATAGGCTCCTTTAATTCTGAAAAAAAAAATACCGTTGTTGAGGGATAGGTCAAATATACACTAACACGATCAAAAGCTAATAACAAATGTGTTGTTACATTTTGAAACGAGCTAAATCTAATTTCAATAATTCATGTAACAAGATTTTTTTTAATGTCCAGTTTTATACATCGAAAAGGAAGGTCAAACTTTGACTATATAGGGTTTTTTTATGATCTTCATACTTTAGATATACAAAGTTTGAAGATCTTGAAAGACAACGTATAATATCAGGAACGGTTAAAAATGGATATAGCTCATTTTGAAATGTCATGATATGACTCATATATTGACACCATAAGAACACTTAACAGCAAAAAAAATATCGAAATATATACCGCTTGGACAGGTAATCACTAATGTTTACATGTATAAAATAAAGTAAAATGTTAGGAGTGGCTATAAAAATGGATTAAGCTTAAGGGGACTGGAGTATAAGCAGTGATAATATTTATTCAGCACGTGCATTGGAGCCAGTTGGGATTGCAAACCCGCGACACCAGAACAGATCCAGAACTATCCGCCCGCCGAGGACTTGAGAACCAACTGCAGTGCGACTAACAATATGGAGTTTACCACTTGTGAGATTGCTGAACCTCTCACTTGCAAGGTAAGTTTGTAAAATAAGAAAAAACTACTCGTAACGGGATGGCCTGGAGATATGGAATTTTCAGGTTAATATTAGAGTCTATCATTACATAGTATACAACAAAGTCCTCTGCCACGTCTGTCTGTATGTTCGCGACAAATTCAAAAACTACTCAACGAATCTTTATTAGGTTCAGCAGTAGAAAAAAGGGCCTCATGATGAAAACTTTGGTATATGATTTGTCCAAGTTATTTTATTTATCGGGACGATGTCCGCTAGCCTGATTAGTATAGATAAATTTTAATTGACGAATGTATAGTGTATCACCCCAAAACGACTGAACCTATTTAGCAACTTAATTCTTTTATGTATACTCGTTTAAAAAAATCTTACAGAAAAGTAAAGTGTTTAGAATGAGATTTAAAAAAAATCACAACGTCAATCTTTACGCCGATTTCGGGCATGTGCGTAATATAGTCAAAGGTTTAGAGATACAAATCAAAATTAGAATATGATTATAAGAATCTACAATTGGCATTTATTTAACAGTAAATTGTCTCGATGAAAATATTACGATAAACCGTAGCATGATGAGAAATACCTCCCCCAAGCTGGCTTCAAGCACCTATAGTTGTGTTTAGTATCTTCACTTGAGAACCAGGCCCTCTAAAGGTTCAGCATGTTTAACATTTTAAGCCACATCGTCACCTAACGTCATTTGAGAATTTGGTCAATCGCTAAACCTACAAGAGTAATAAAAAAAATAACTGTTTGATTGAATTTAACATAATGAAATTTTATTAATGTAAATGACGTAGGCCATAGGCATGATATTTTGATGAAACAAAATGGGATACGGGATGCAAATATGTTTTCATACTTGACAATGTAATTGCTTATATTATAAAGGTCTTACGTAGCTCGATGTTATCTAACAAGCTTGTAGATGAAAAGCTTGTAAAATGCAAAAACAAGAGTGTGAGTTCACACAGGGTAGGAATGAAACTTAGTATTCTGTTTATTTTTCAAGAGAATGGGAAGAAAACACTATGGATATAGTAAAAATAAGATGTCCAACTATAAATTTAATTTCAATCTGCGTATTGGAGTATGGTATATGTAATGCATACAATAATTCAGAAGGTACACATAACGGGTTTGGTTGATCTGCCGAACGCATTTCCCTTTATCCGTACACCGCGGCCGCGCTCCAATTGTAATGCGACACGTGATAGATAGTATCGTATTATATATTTTTGCTAGGTGGTAGAGCCAAGCTATTAGTGGCTTCAGCATAAATGGGTCGGCTCGCCCCCGGTTCTACCAGTCGATCCACAGAAACACCGACGTGAAGTAATAGTGCTTGCATTGTTGCGTTTCGTTCGGTTAGTGAGAGCGCCGGAGGTACACCTCCCCTCCCATCGCTCTTCCATCCTCCCCTTTCCTCTAAACCTAGACTAGCAACGCATTTGCGACTCCCCTGGTGTTGCTAGTGTCTATAGATGGGGGTGATCACTTAACTTGATATGACCCGCCTGTTCTTTTGCCTCCTACGACATAAAAAAAAAAGCTAAATAAATTGAGACGATAGGAAAAAAGGTATGAACGCTCTACATTTTATTAACAGAACATGCATCTCCCTCAAACGTCGACGACAGCGGAATGCCGTCCGGGATGTCAGTGTAAGAAGGACTACGTTCTAGACATGGTGTCTAAGAAATGCGTGAAGAGGACGGACTGTCCCTGCCATCACGGCGGCCGCAGCTACCCCGACGGACACGTCATGCAGGAGGAGTGTAATAAATGGTAAGTTATTTGTATTATATCTATCTATATATATAATGTTAGAATACTACGAGCAATTCTTGTATATTTTTTATTTGTATATATTCAGGATCTCGAAAACGGCGTCATCTATTTCCGTGAAACTTAGTATATAGGTAGTTTCGGGAACGATAAATCGATCTAGCTAGATTTTATTCATAGAAAACTCTTTGTAACTGAGTTTTCAGGCAATGAAAAATATAGCTAGAACGTAAAGGTAAATTTCGCCGCCGCTGTCAAAACAGAAGATAGCTCAGATAGAAATCGGTTGATTCGAAAATCCGTGTAACCCTAGTTCGAATCCTAGTGACAGCAGAAATATATATATATATTTTTTAAATATGTTAATTTTATAAGGCATACCTATCAGTTTATGTAATTTAAAAATGTTTTTTGAAGAACCGAGCCAGGCTCAGTTGCCTAGGTACTGGTATTTATCGTTGAGATCTAATGACATATCCAGTGGAATCCTGGGATGTAACAACGATTTTTTTCGGAATTTGCGTACATTTACTAATTTAAATTGGAAATCGACTGACGATCAAATCAAATACTCTTGAGTCAATTTAAGACTCGAGAAGATACTTGCGAATGTCAAAACTACCACCAGGTCGAAAAACAACCCAGTCATCGAGAAGAATCGGCAAGAAATTCGATCTGATTGATCTGTTCATTATACAACATATTTTTATAGACATATACAGTTACATTCGTTTTTGGTGGATGCAGAAAGTGAGGCGTCATTTTTAGACGTCGCCATCGTTCACATATTGATCTATCCTATAATAGACTTTATGCATTAAGTCCCGCTTGACATGGTGCCTTAACTTACTATCTGGTAAATCTGTAATGTGCTTTGAGACATTGTTATAAAATCGAACACTATTTCCTGAAAAACTGTCATTGGTCTTAGTGAACGGTTAAGAAACACATCATGTGGAATCCAGGACCTTGAGAAATATTCTTGTAGTACCACTGAATGTGGGAAAACTATAGACCTGCGAATTTCTCGCAGTTTCAAATCGCCATTAAGTCGTGTGTTAGAGTGATGATTACGCCCATACCTTCCACCGGGAGAGAGGAAAAAAAACATAAATTAGGGTAGTTTGGAGGCGCCGGGTATCGATCCCGGTACCTCTCGCATGCTAAGCGAGCGCTCTACCATCTGAGCTACGCCC
>JACEII010000003.1:3136669-3161201 GCA_014332785.1 Antheraea mylitta
GTACCTCTCGCATGCTAAGCGAGCGCTCTACCATCTGAGCTACGCCCCCGTTGTCTTTATTTAACATAATAACTCTATCCAAAACACTTCTTGATAATAAATGCAAAATTATTCAAAATAAAAAAAATCATAAATTAGGGTAGTTTGGAGGCGCCGGGTATCGATCCCGGTACCTCTCGCATGCTAAGCGAGCGCTCTACCATCTGAGCTACGCCCCCGTTGTCTTTATTTAACATAATAACCCTATCCAAAACACTTCTTGATAATAAATGCAAAATTATTCAAAATAAAAAAAACATAAATTAGGGTAGTTTGGAGGCGCCGGGTATCGATCCCGGTACCTCTCACATGCTAAGCGTGCGCTCTACCATCTGAGCTACGCCCCCATTGTCTTTATTTAACATGATAACTGTATCCAAAAGACTTCTTAAAATAAATGCAAAATTATTCAAAATAAAAAAACATAAATTAGGGTAGTTTGGAGGCGCCGGGTATCGATCCCGGTACCTCTCGCATGCTAAGCGAGCGCTCTACCATCTGAGCTACGCCCCCGTTATCTTTATTTAACATAATAACTCTATCCAAAACACTTCTTGATAATAAATGCAAAATTATTCAAAATAAAAAAAACATAAATTAGGGTAGTTTGGAGGCGCCGGTTATCGATCCCGGTACCTCTCGCATGCTAAGCGAGCGCTCTACCATCTGAGCTACGCCCCCGTTGTCTTTATTTAACATAATAACTCTATCCAAAACACTTCTTGACAATAAATGCAAAATTATTCAAAATAAAAAAACATAAATTAGAGTAGTTTGGAGGCGCCGGGTATCGATCCCGGTACCTCTCGCATGCTAAGCGAGCGCTCTACCATCTGAGCTACGCCCCCGTTGTCTGTATTTAACATAATAACTGTATTCAAAACACTTCTTAAAATAAATGCAAAATTATTCAAAATAAAAAAAAAAAACATAAATTAGGATAATTTGGAGGCGCCGGGTATCGATCCCGGTACCTCTCGCATGCTAAGCGAGCGCTCTACCATCTGAGCTACGCCCCCGTTATATTAAATCGACGAAATAAATAAACAACATCACAATTGAAGTTCACATTTATATGCGTATTGCGTACATTCGCTTACCTTTCACTTTATATAGAGTACACAAATCACGCAGATGCCTCGAGGGTTTTCTGTCAGCAAAAACTCTTAAGCCGTATCTTAAACAGTAGCGCGAATAGAAAAATATATACTAAGATACATATGTTTCGAATAATAAATTACTGTTGCATTTTTACTTGCTTACCAAGTTAATCTATTAAATGATGCAGATGCTAGTTGTGTTTGCAATCTCACGCGTCTATACTATAAAATTATTATTGAGCCGTTGTACACAATATTTACTGCTTGGACAACGTAATCAAATTGAATACTGTTAATGATACAATATTATTTTATTCGATTAAGGTTTATGTTTTGCTTGACACTTTTAACAATTTTACTTTAATTTGCCGCGTAAAAAAGGCCGCTTTGATTTCTATATAGAACTTAGTATAAATATATAATTATATATAATAGATAATTAATTTATAACCTTATAATCTACAATCTCATAGTGGTTATTCTTTTGACGTGACAACTTCTTTTAAATCGATGAACGCCGGCTGCACGCACAATAAAGCATGACTTATTGTCACGTTCCGCCTGAGCCGAGCGTGCAAGCAACATCGCAAAACAAGTTATAGAGAGGCGAGATCAGCCTAAGCGTTTGACTTGAATAGCAAGTATCTCTCCTGCACTCCATCGGCCGATGTGTCTTTTGTTATGACGTAATCACGTAAAATTATCGTCCATAAAACGACTTTACAAACAAGCAACTTTTTAAATAATTTATTGTTTCTTAAAATATAAATCGTTTCAGTAATTTTTTAATCATAAGCAAATCAACTTATAACACTCATAGAAACGGTGCGTTTTATAACATTTAAGTTTACAAAAACACGTGTGTCAATATTTATGTAGGAGATAATGGTCAGTACTATTCCTTCGATTCGAATAATCATTTCATTAATAGTAACCTACTTTACTACTAAGTTATTAAGAGTTAAAACTCCCGGGAAAATTTTAACAAAGGGGGCCATATTTATTACCACTCGAAAATGACGGTAATAATTTGATATATTGGTTGCCAAAAGTAACGTAAAAAAACATGCGGATTCTAGTTTTTTCCTTTATATTATTTTTGGCAACCAATCTCCCAGATTATACTGGCATTATCAAGTAGTCAATGATATTACAAGTTTCGTGTGATTATTTCAATGTTCCAACAAAATGGTGACTCTCGTGTTAGAACTTTCCAGGGAGTTTTTGTAGCATCTTAGAATGTATGGTCCAAAAAACAACACCACCAATTTTACAAAATATAGAGTCAAATAACACAAAATTATGAATAAAATATGTTAATAATTTATATATTTTTTATGTTTTCACCAGCGAATGCAAGAGCGGCAACTGGACGTGCACGCAGCTGAAATGCGCCGGCATTTGCACCGCGTGGGGAGACTCGCATGTCATCACTTTCGACGGATCCGATTATGATTTCGAAGGTGTCTGCACGTACCTGCTCGCTAAAGGCGTTATGGACAGCAACGACGGGTTCAATGTTGAGATTCAGGTTTGTGAAGTCACCTGCCAAACGAGTGAACACTGTTGAACTTTATTGGTTTCTCACTGGTTAGGTTAATACTAGGGGTGTGTGAATATTTCAATCAACGAGTAATTCGATAGCGAATCGAACCGAATAATTTGATTCGATTTTCGAATCGAATAATTCGAATTGTTTAATTAATCTGAATTATGCGAATAAATCAAACTATTTTAATGATTTTTATCATATAATAAATAATTATTAATATGGAAAATTACTTCAATAGCATCGTCTGGAATTTTAATTAAACTGGTTTGGAAACTTATAATATATCAGAAAGTTCACTGTTTATCTTATAAAATTAGTTAATTTGAGTATTTTTGCAAAAATAATAACTGAAAAATGTTTTATCTTTTCCTACGAGTATTTGTTTTATAATTTTTCATTATTTAAAATCTATTCAAATTAATCGAGTATTCACTTTGACTGAACAAACGACATACAATTAGTAATGTGTATAACATGGATTTTCAAGATTAATGCCTCAAACATTTACGAGTTCTGTTACAATTTAAAAGCAGTAATAATTTATTATGTTGTCAGTTAGTAATCTATACCTATACTAATATTATAAAGAGATAAAGTTTGTGAGTTTGTGAGCTTGTGACGTTGTGATGTTGTGACTTTGTAGAGGGTAATCTCAGGAACTACTGATCCGATTTGAATAATTCTATCAATGTTATATAGCTCATTCATCGAGAATGGTTATAGGCTATATATCATCACGCTAAGACCAATAGGAGCGGAGCACAGATGAAAAATGTTTCAAAATCGGGATGTTTTTTCCTTTTGAGAACGCGAACGAAGTCGCGAACCGAGGCTAGTATGTTATACATTTATAGATATTGAAGTAATAATACATTTCATTAAAAAATGGTGATACAGATAATCCAGATATATCTGCAACGATGTGCCTATATATTTTTTTTTAATTGACTACGCTATTGTCCCAGCAAGGTCTTAACAGCTTCATCGGACTACTAAGACGAGCGTTTAAGGCACTCAGCCGATTTTATTTTGGCAACCAGCTCAAGGGTGCACTGCACACCTCGGCTTGGCTGTTGCCTATTGCATGCAAGATCGCGACCTATCTTAGCCAACCTAGCTAACTATTCATATATGTATGAGTTGTTGAAACGTATATTTGTACCAAGCATACACGCCCTACAACTCCTCCATATATTTATAATCGGAAAATTGAGAGTTTTTCAGTTCGATAAGGGGAAAAAAAAGTAAACCCTTCCACTTTCGTGTGTAAGCGTGTAGGCGTGCACGTGTGTGGGGGTGATCGTGTAGTGTTGTAGCGGTGATGTATATTTGTGTGTCACCGTATCGCGCAAGCAACGCACTCAAGGGCTCCCTACCGAGGGATCGAACCTAGGCTTGAACCGCTGCCGTGGGAGGCCTAATCGTATGTGCGAGAGCGAAATTAACCCCCAGACCACGGCGGCGTGATCTGTGGTTACGCGGGCGTGGGCGTGAACACTTCACCGAACTATACTATGTGCCTATATATTTTTTCCTTCTTTCCAGAACGTTCCATGCGGTACAACCGGTGCGACTTGCTCTAAGTCCGTCACTCTGAAGGTGGGCGGTAACGGCAACGAGGAGATTGTATCTCTCACCAAAAATGCACCTATACCTGATATCTCCAAACTTAAGAGGTAACTCAAGTTTTATATAATTTTGTGCTCAATATTTGTTATCAATTTATCTGGCTATAATCACATGGGTCTTGCCAATAAATTTCCATTATCTATATATTTGAGCGAAATTAATCTAGAAAGTCTATCCAAAGGTAAATAGTTCAGATATCCATAAAAAATTATCGTCACACATTATAGAAGAATCCAATAGTTAATAGTTTACTCAGTGTAATTCCAAAATTCGCTAAAACTAGTAGTGAAAACCTATAAAAAATCTTTTCAGACAGTATCGGTTCTAATACAAATAAGTTAAATACGTATTAAATATTTGCTTTAAAAAGGTTTCGTACTAAATGCACCGCGCTCTCTCGAAGCAAGTTCGTGTTATCCTTTTTTGCAAGTCTAACCTAACCAAAGCGAGATAATCAGAGTAAGATGGCGAAAGTTCAGCGAGCGCACTGCATTTAAAACGTAACTTTTTTAAAGCAAGTACGAGTATTCAATACGTATTTAACTTTTTTGTAATAACACCGTTTATTTCTTTATAGAGAGTGTAATTTATATTTGACGATTTTTTCGCATTTGTTTTGTTGAAGGCACGTTTGATGATTACAATGTAACATAAGAAGTATAATATTACAATAAAAATGGTACAAATTGATCCCTTGAAGTAAAATTGTCCCTTTTGGTCTTGTAGACTTTACTAATGCCATCTATTAATCTGAGTGAAAATTGTATCCTCTGCAATTTCCATTATATCATTCATTGCGATGTTCAAAATGAGGAATGCAAGGAAAACAAGACGATTGCAAAATAAATTTTATCAAATAATTATAAGTTACATTTAGTAATAATACCAATAGACTAGTCTACTATGAGGATTACCAATTTTACGAAATTAATTGC
This sequence comes from Antheraea mylitta, assembly GCA_014332785.1. Lineage (NCBI taxonomy): Eukaryota > Metazoa > Arthropoda > Insecta > Lepidoptera > Saturniidae > Antheraea > Antheraea mylitta. The sequence continues at coordinate 3,141,925 of JACEII010000003.1, forward strand.
TTATGAGATATTTATGTATACATGTTTTATGTTAGGGGGTTATTTTGTACCACTTTCCATTGTATATTTCTCTATCAGAAAAATATGTTTCCTCTTGAATGATAATAGTAATTACTTGAGATATGAAAGATGTTTAAATAAGATAAAAATTAGTTGTTGGTCTATGGTTAGAATTACGAAATTTACGAATAAATTGTTTATGAATTTTTTTATACATGTTTTCTGACAGATTAATTATTTTATACCATTTTCTATGATATATTTGTCAGTAAGGAAAATAGTCATAATAGTCTCCTCTTGAATGATATTGGTATTTACTTGAAATATGGATAATATTTAAATAGGATAAAGATGCGTGTGGCGGGAGCGTACGTGTTCCTGGATGTGCCCTCACTGGGTATGAGCCTGCAGTGGGACCGGAGCTTGAGGGTTTACGTGAAGACGGATTCCATGTGGCAAGGAAGGGTTAGTCGCTATTTCCATTGCCATTCATTATTAAAAAATAAAAGGATACAGTCATAAGGATTACCGGCAGAAGTAAAAACACAGAACAAAGGAATAACTGCGTTCGCTTTGAATTGTTAAATAATTATAGTCTAAGTATTTAATTTTTATAATTTTTACACTGAAATTATTAACATTAGTCTGATTGTCACATCTATTGCTACATTATAAAATGCATTATAATTTTGCATCGTATCTAATAGTTATAAAAACCATTAAATGCTTGTGAAATGTTCGATCTGTGTACATATGACTAATATAATAAGACTTGTTCTTATTTTGTGTTTATATTGTTACCAAACGAAGACTTTTTTTTCTCGAACTGACTACGCTATTAGCCTTATTTTTTGCCTTCACAGCTTCACAGGACTACTAGCCAAACGAAGACTTATATTATGCGTGAAAGTTAATTCGCGAATTTTCGCGTTACGAATTCGTTTCGGATTATATCTGAGACATTTACTTGGCTACGGAATTTATATGGCTTTGTTCTTTTAAGTTGCTTTTAAAATTTTAATGGAGAATAAATGACAGACATGTTCCATGCCTTTGAGATTTTACTGAGTCAATATGAATTGGAGTTTTTGGTGGAATCTTGGAATAACATGACGTAGATTTTATATTTTATTCATAATCTTGTGTTATTTGATTCTATATATTGTAACATTGCTGGTGTTTTACGTAATATAGTTCGGTTATTGTGCACAAGTAAAGTGGATCGGAATATAACCACGGAGCATGGATTTTGACTTGTCACAAAAACTCCCTAGAATATTTTAATAAGAATGCCACTATCTTGTTAGTTCATTGAAATGACCCCAAGAAATTTGTAATATCTTTTTTTTCCAATCTGACTATTGACCTAACAAGGTCTTAAACAGCTTCACCGGACTACTTATAATATCATTACATATTCGACGATGACATTAATAATGTATAAGAGAATTGGTTGGCAAAAAAGACGTCAACTGGTTTTGGTGTGAACCCAGATGCTTAAGCCAAGTCGGCTAAAGCCATCAAGCGTCTCTTAAAAGTAGTACCTATTTTTCATAAAAGTCCACCAAGAACGTTGACAAATAATTAAAATATGCCTAAAAGAAATAAGTCAGAAACAATATGAATGGCATATAATCGATCTTTAGGTCAAAGGTCTGTGCGGTAACTACAATGGAGACATGCGCGATGACTTCCAAACGCCGTCCGGAGGCGGTATGGCGGAGTCTTCCGCTCTCATCTTCGCTGACTCTTGGAAACTGAAGCCCACTTGTCCCAAACCATCGCCAGTTACCGTAAGTTCATATCTTTTGTTCTGTTACCACTCTTAAGCAATTGCATGTAACTGTACTTTTGGAATGGCACTGGCTTGTCGGTGTAACCACTATAACACATTATGCACTCGATAATGGACTTTCTATAATGAATGCCATCCGTATTATGATTTACCATGATGTTTCTATTAATTCAAAAAGAGGTTGCGATATCCGAGATTTCTTTAGATACTCTTTTCATTTAATCTTTTAAATTAAAAAATGTTGTAAAGTAATGTAAAATATTAGTAGTGGTAGAGTCACGCTGAAGCTATAACTGGTTTCAGCATGAAAGGGTCAGTTCACTGCCGGTACTATCACCCGACATACAGAAACACCTACGTAAAGTAACAGTGCTTGCATTGTTGCGTTTTGTTCGGTCAGTGACAGCGTCGGAGGCCCATGTCCCCTCTCTCTCTCTTCCCTTTCCCTCCCCCAAACACAGGCTGGAAACGCACTTGCGACCCACTTGGCGTTGCTAGTGTCTATTGACAGCGGTGATCACTTAACATCTTGTAATCCACTTGTTAGTTTGTTAAGTTATTACCGCCGTCCATACACGCTAGTCAACATGAGGAGAGTTAAAATTGCATTGACATCCTATATTTGGAGAGAAAGGGGAGAAGAAGAGGAGGTGGTTTTCCGAACGTTTCACTGACCGAACGCAACACAATAATGCAAGAACTTCACGTGGATATTTCTGTGGGTCGGGTGGTACTACCCAGAGCGAGCCGACCCATTCACGCTGAAACCAGTAATAGCTTCATCGTGGCTCTACCATATTTTTTTATCGAAACACGTCATATTGACTGCACTATGCCTGATGTTAAGCATAGTACAATCCAAAAACATCGGCAACCACCGAGAGACAGATTATCCATCGCCGGTTGCCGCTGTCATGCCGGCCATAATGACGAACGTCACCCGGTACTGGATATGCACAGGCTGATTCCGAAACGCGACGCGCAGAAGCGAGTCATTATGACGGGCTTTTTCGCCATATGCATGGTGGTTGCGACCCAGTCGGGCTGTAAAACCCTACCATCCCGCTTTCGCCATTGCCTCGTTCGTTGATCAGCAGGGTGCACCACGTACAGGTGAGGTTGGCTTTGGTGTCTCAAGTCTTAAGATGTCACTCGACACCCCTTACACCCCTAAAGGACAACTAAATATAGGAACAGTATTCTGAAACGTAACGACACAATATATGTTTGGATACGGCAGGATCACTGCAGACAGCGTCCGGAGCGCGCGGACTGGGCGGTGGGCACGTGCGGCGCGCTGAAGCGGTTCCCGTTCTCGCTGTGCCACGCGGAGGTGCCGCCCGGCGCGTTCCTCGCGCGGTGCGAGCGCGACGCCTGCGCCTGCGACGCGGGGGACGACTGCCAGTGCGCGTGCGCGGCCCTCGCCGCATACGCGTACGCGTGCGCATCACGCGGAGTCACCTTCAGCTGGCGATCACAGGAACTCTGCCGTGTGTATTCTCTTTCACTTTAATTATACTAACCCTAATTCTCTATAAAGCTTTCATCCTGGGACAAATAATTATGCGCACTGCTGATAATATCAGCAATGATTAAAACCAAAATAAAGTCGCCAATGAACAGTATAAATTTAAGCTGTCGAAATAGATATGCAGGAAATCTGTTATTAGTATTTTTAATGTTAATTATACTTTATCTTATGTAATCTGTCTAATATATATACCAATGAGCAATTCTTGTATATTTTTATATTTGTATATATTTAAAATCTAGGAAACGGCGGAATCTATTTTATGTAGGTAGTTTCGGAAACGATAAATCAATCTAACTAGATTTTATTCATAGAAGACTTTTTTATCTGATTTTTCAGGCAATAAAAAATATACCTAGAATATAAAGGTAAATTTCGCCGGCGCTGTCAAAACAAAAATAGCTTAGATGGAAATCGATTGCTTCGAAAACCCCAGTTCGAATCTGAGTGACAACAGAGGATATATATATCTTAAGGCATATATCTAATGGCAAACTCAACAGTTTATTTTAATTTAAAAATGTTTTTTAAAGAAGTGAATTAGGCTTGGTCGCCCAGGCACTGCCCTTAATAGCTGTAGGCGTTTGATCATAGTCTCGTCTGATGTTAAATGACAATGTCGTCCAAGGCCGTTAATATGCTACGTACGGAACGTATTAATACATTTTTCTTTATTTCTCATAATAGCGATGCAATGCGACGAAGAGTGCTCGAACTACCAGCCATGTGTGTCCGCGTGTCCGCCGGAGACCTGCGACAACACCCTCTACTACACCGAGGTGAAAACGAACTGCGAACATGAGACCTGTGTCGAGGGTACGTTAAATCTTTCTCACTACCTTGTTTTCTAGCCACAGATCACCAGCACGTAATATTTTTTTTATTAAAGTGAGGAGATTCTCACGGACACGCCATTCTCTCGGAGTAGAAAGTGAGTAGTGTGGGACTCTTACTCATTAAACCGTGGGGTTTACCGGCCGCCGCTTTGGTTGGGCCGGCATTACTATTATCAGCCCAGTGAAAAGTAGCCATGAACCCCATTCTAATAGGGAGGCAGACTGAGTACACATCCACTGCCTCCCCTCGTCAGCCGAACCATTACAATGAGGAAATTGACCTTCCCCTGCCTATCCCCTCAAGTTCGGCTAATGTATTGGAAGGAGGCGGACATATCTCCCCTCCTCCCACCTACCCACCGTTGGTAGAGGCTTCGAACACCCCACATAAAGACCACACGATTATTTCGTAACTAGTAGGGTTATTTCCGTTCATGTGATATAGGGTTGCACTGTTCCCAAAGTTTTCTATAAACAACAACAATAACTTATCGAAAAAATAAAAAATCTCTTCACAAACAAGAAAAATGAACTAATCTGTTTTATTTTTGCCCATTTTATATATTTGTATTATTAACAATTACCATCAGGTTGTAAACCGAAGAAATCCTGCCCGGAAGGAACCGTCTATAAGAACAGCTCTCTAATCGACTGTGTACCGCGCGCCAAGTGTAAACCAGTCTGTATGACCCTGGAAGACGGTCGGGAAGTATTGGAGGGAGAGATCATCGAAGAAGACGCCTGTCATACTTGTCGATGTTCGAAGAAGCACAGAGTCTGTACCGGTCAGCCTTGTTCTACTGAAGCGGTAAGTAATATTATAGGTCTATAGATATTAGTGAGGAGTGGAATATTAAAGTCACAATTCGTATTAAAAAGCCTTCGATATTAAGTACAATGATGACTATGGTCGAGTGATGTAATTGATGAGATGTCAGTTCGATGCTGGTAATTTCGAACCTCGACGAAGATAATAAAGAAGTTGCCATAAAGGATAAAATCACAATTAAAAATTCAATGCCTAATTCGTAATAATCAATATGAGTATGGCTTCGACAATTTTTTTCCATCAAAATCTAAAAGTTACAGAGACGTAAGATCATAAATTTATTCATCATATATTAATATCAGTGTGATGGAGAAGGCTGATATTAAATATTAAATGTAGGGTCATAGTTATTCACAAAACACGTATTACTTAAAAATTTGTAGTTTCTTAAAGAATGTACTGTATAGCCACATATTGGATCTACGGAACCGCCGACCGCGAGGCCTCATAACGAGGAACCTCTGGACTGCGTCACCGGGTGGACTGAATGGATCAACAGAGGACCTCCTGAGGTCGGACCCAACGGAGAGTCCATCGACAACGAACCGCTACCTAAACCACAAGAATTGGTAAGTTTTACCAAAACAATATTTATTTCTTGCTTGATATTAAGTCACTTTAAACATCTCCTTTGTTTATTTATTTGTACAAAAAAAACTAACAACTGTTGCTTTAAAGAGTGGTTAATTAGATCAGAAACATTCATCCATTTACGAATTCTAACGGTTATTTGATGGCCGAAACTTGGCCATAATAAAACCTGTTTTTGTTTCTTCGCATGTTAACATATGTATAGATATTATTGTCTATATTTCTTTTTTTTTCCATAGGGAATACTGTATTCAATATTACACAAATATACTAGACTAGCTTTTGCCCGCGGTTTCCGCTCAGGTTAATACTGATATGATGTACCCTAGGGAACAGTACGTTTTACAGTATCACAGCTACTCTATGCTCTTTTCTGTATCCCGAACAACCACAAACAAATTTTCTTTCGAACTGATTACATTATTGGCTTAGCCAGGCCTTAACAGCTTCACCGGATTACAAAAAAAAACAAACTCACATCTCCATTTATAACATTATTTAAGACAGGACTAATTGGGATATATAAAGATTTAAGGGAAATGATAAGAGTACTTCTAGTAGTGCATACTCCTCTTGGAATACCATTTTATCCCTTTAACTTAACTGGAAATGCATTTTAATATGAGCTAATTAATTTGGTATCATACAATACGTATCACTCAAACGTCTTACAAATAATTGGGTTATTAGATATAAGTCATTCTCGCGTGTGTGCAAAAAAATCTCTCGTCCTCTTATACTTTGTCATGAATCACATGGCTCACTCTTAGTTTTTGAAAGCATACTTCTAACATACTTTTTGTATGGTAATTTCTAAGCTGATAAAGTTCGTAGCGTAATATTAGATAATCGAGAACCTTCCATAATTATTTTGAGTAATAATTCTTGATCCTTGTAAGTTAAGCTAGAAAATATTGAGTACAGGAAGCTACTTGTGATACAGTTACGCATCAAAACTCTAATGAGGACCGATAAAAAATAACGATTATTTGAATATTTGGATATTTTTCGTAGCAAATGGGCACACCCATGTGCAAACCAGATATGATGACAAAGGTCGAATGTCGAACTGTGGATGGGCACAAGACTCCGAAGGAAACTGGTTTGAACGTTGAATGCAGTCTGGAGAAAGGTTTGGTGTGCAAAGAAGTAGGAAAAACATGTCCTGATTTCGAGATTCGTGTTTACTGCGAATGTACAGGTAAATTCTATCAATCATTATTATTTTACTCTTCTCCCACCTAAATTGAATGGGTGACATCATTTTTATTTGATGTTATGAAACAATTTATTGTTACACACCGAAGAAATATACATACACTATTTTGAGTTTTTTAGTTCTTAATCGCACTATAATAGCACTTGTAAACAATGTACAGACATCGCTTTATCTATTTATTGGCAGTACTCTTGTAGCTCGCTTCTTAATTATATGGTTGATAGCGGTTTGCTTCATGTCCATTGAATTGTCCATCCATGAGTGCTATTACAGCAAGTCTTCTTGCGGTCGGGTGGAGACAGAAAAGAGACGGCAGGAACTTGTCATTGAGCTCGACCGGTTCTTGCGACTCATATCAACATGGGGGGCAACTAATTTGGTCGAGTTTAATGCTAACAAAACACAAGTGTGCGCGTTTACCTGTAAAATATCTCCATTTACCCCTCTCCCTGCTCTCCAGAACTGCGAGCGAGACAGCCTCAATATCTTAGGTATAGACATTCGTAGCGACCTGAATCTCAGGGATTACATCGGGAACATAATCTCTACTGCATCTCGGAGGCTCGGAATCCTGAACAGAGTGCAGCGTGTCTCTCGGTGGTCGCCATTGTTTTTAGATTGTATTGTGCTCACCATCAGGCACAGTGCAGTCACTTTGCTGTGCTACAATAAAAAAAAGAGGGCTCGAGAAGCCCTAAATGGGATTGTTAATTTGATTGAATGTAGGTTTTATTTATTAAGCTTAATATATAATATTACAGTTACTCTATTTCCAAAATTGGTATAGAGTGCTGATGCACGCTGCACGTTTGGTAGGGCTTTCTGTATTGTGGTATAGGATTATTCTAAACTCGTCTGTCTAATCACTACTTTAATACTACTACTAATGTAATTAATGTAATGTAATGTATGTAAAAATGAGGAAGTCGGCCTGCAGCACTCCAACAGACCGAACGAAACGCAACAATGCAAGCATTGATACTTCACGTGGGTTACCAGTAATAATTTCAGCGTGGCTCTATCACCTAAACTTTACTAATCATGAAATTTACTACTGTATATTCTTACATTCTTCGTATATTCTTTTTAGAATCAGACGTTTGCAAGAATTCGACGCGTCCCAATGAACCCCATCCAACAGACTGCAGGAAATTTTACGAATGTTCTGCGAACGGGTCCGTAGTGAAAGACTGTGGTCCTGGAACCATGTACAATCCGGTGATGATGGTCTGCGACTGGCCTGCCTCAGTACTCGCCGTCAGGCCTGAGTGTCTTGTCATTTCTACTACTACAGTATCTGCAGGTATTCTATACTAATCACTATATTCCATAGTCTATATTAATATTATAAAGAGATAAAGTTTGTGAGTTTGTGACATTGTAGGAGGGTAATCTCAGGAACTACTGACCCAATTTGAAAAATTCTTTCTATGATATCTAGCTCATTTATTGAGGATGGTTATAGGCTATATATCATCACGCTAAGACCAATAGGATCGGAGCACCAATAAAGAATGTTTCAAAATCGGGGTTTTCTTTCCTCTTGAGAGCTTCCGCTGCGTGTTAGAAATGAAGAATATCTTTATTCCACGTGAACGGAGTTGCGGGCAGAGGCTAGTTCTCTTATATAGAACATTAACCTCGTTTTTTTCTCCAGCTATAGTAAGGCCATTCCGTTTTCTCATTGGTAAATTGAATGTTTTATAATTCAGGATACACGAGATAAATTCTAAAGTGTTATTGTTATTATTTTTTATTGCTTCATAAACTAGACGTTACGTAAACAATAATTAAAACACAATAGTATACAATATAAATTCGAGTGTGAGTCTTAAAAAAGTGAACACAGCTTCCTTACAAATAAAAAATATACATGACAAGTCTCAATTTAAACTAGCGGTCCGGGCGGATGTTATCCTGCCTTGATAATAAAAAAAATCTAAAATTTAACCGCAGTGCCACCTACCAGGTCCTATTGAGAATCTAAGCCATTCTCGGATCCACTGGAACACGCACACAAAATTTAATCAAAATCGGTTTAGCCGTTTAGGAGGAGTTCCGCGACATACACACGTACAGTAGAAATTTATATATGAAGATAACTAAATATATGTATATCAACAACCTAGTCTATTCCACCATCAACTTCCCATTTTCACTGAATCTATATAACGAATTACCAATTATGTTATGATTATTTTAAATTTTAAGTACTTATTATGATTATCTGATAAAACGTTAAAAATTAAATCACATTGTAATGAAATTTGTTTCAATAATAATATCAATCCTAGTTGATAAATCTTATCTTGATAAACATCTAAGGAGGCTAGAATTATGAGAAAGACACCATAGTTAGGATGCAACGCTAGGATCATTCGACGGTTTCTCTCTGTAAAGCATTGAACTTCAACTGACTGGCCACTTCAGCTGGAAGTACTCTTGCTGCTTAGCTCGTTTCTAAGTATCAGAGACATTGAAAAACAATAATAATATCATTTTTTGTATGGATCAAAGGTACAGGAACAACAGTAACGAGCACAGCAGCAACAACAGCAGCTCCGGTAACTACAAAGGCGCCGTGCGAACCGGGTCTGGTATTCTTGGAATGCGCATACCCGTGCGATAAGTTGTGCGACTCTTTCAAAAGAACTTTGCAAGAGAAAGGAAGATGTTTGTTAGAGGTACTTTAACAATTATATATCTAAGCACCATATCAAGAGAATACAAACCAGATCACATTATATAATTGACTAGTTTGTGCCCATAGTTTTGCTAAAGATAAGGCAAAATTGACCAAACCTTCGTGAATAGTACTTTAAAAAAATTGCTATTGCATTTTCTGTAATACTGTTAGGGCAAAGTATCTAATTAAGTAATTAAGTCGTGAAAAACCAATAAACAAACTTATATACGCATTTATAATATAGTAATTGGAGTTATGATAGCTTTTAGCAATTTTGATTTTAGTTTACTCAAAGAGTCGATCTGGCAAAATGTCATCATCTCGCAACCGTGAACTAAGATAAAAACTGCAACGAATAGTGCAAGAATGAAATTTGTAGTAAGCCCTTTCAATATAGGAAGGGAGGTAATAAAATTATTTGTTTCTAGAAATGCGTGGAAGCATGCGTGGAACCATCCGTTGCTAATATAAAATGCGACTACGGATCGTACTGGCGCGATACCAAAACCTGTGTACCTATTAGAGACTGCACTTGTTTTAACGATGGAAAAATTGTTAAGGTAAGTCATTCACTTTATTTCCTTTATAAAACGCTGTTAGTAATTCGACAAAATATTCAAAACGAAACCCTGATTAAGCAAATATTTCAAAAGACATACAAATAAGACGTAATATCGATGTACTTTTCTAGAATTTCATAGGTAAAGAAATTGCAGGTGGTTATGTTTCTTTTTCAAAAGTCAATTGCTTTGCTGCATAAATTAACTAAATGAGACGTATAATCTTACAGCCCGGCGGCTTAGTTGTGGACGGATGCCTTAAATGTCAGTGTATTGACAACAGTCTTCATTGCGATAACACGGAATGCGTCTCTGTCGATATACCCACGATGGGTTCTACGCATTCACCATATATTTTCACTTCACCTAGTGCGATTTATACTATACCTACAATCGTTTCTACTACCAATGCGACTACTACAGTTACAACGTCTGCTATACCTATGCCTCGTATACCGTTTACTACAACAACTCCGGCGGCTACTTCAACTGAAGAGGAGACGGTCCCGAGTACCACTATATCGACTACAAGTGCACCAATTATAAGGGGAGAAATTACAACTGGAGGAATTACAACTGGAGCAATTACAACTGGAGCAATCACAACTGGAGCAAGTACAACTGGAGCAATTACAACTGGAACAAGTACCACTGTGCCGCTCACAACTCTTACAGCTTCTACACCACTTATAATAAAAACAACGGTATCCCCACCACCAGAATGCGCTCCTGAAAAGTAAGGATTTTTGCGTCTTGCTACTTATCTTTATTTTTAGGCGTAATGAAAATTATATGAGTATTTATAAGGAATATTATATGGGTAAAGTCTCCAAAATTATCATTTTTCTTGAAGCTTTTAATATGGAAATGTCAACATTAATTTCAAAAGAAACTCAAACAATATAAATTCCCAACTTTAGGTTAGTATACAGTTTCGTTAATTGATATAAATTGTTATAATTGAAATTCCTTTTTATTTTTTTTAAGTTTGATATAGCTACAATATAGCTATGACATAGCTATATAGCGATATAGCTACTAGGGAAAACATTTTACAAAATATTTGGCTACTTTTGCGTTACATTGATGCTATTGTAACATGTAACTATGTAATTTTGGTGCCATAAGTGTGGATTTTGGTGACAATACCCATATAATGAGAAAGTTAAAAGATTCAGAAATAAAGTGAATTTATTCATACTAAGATAGTCATGAAATAAAAACTAAATCTACAGAAATTTTATTAGTAACATCGTTCTTATTCAATATTTTCTATATCTTCCTTCTTATTTATAGGGGTCGTTCAAGTACTATGTAAGCAGGATTTTATAATTTCCCGACCGTCCTTTCACCCTGGTCAGCAGAAGTAAGCAGATGTTCTTACCCCAAATGCTTATGTAAATCTATATGAATATTTTTTGTTCTTTTATGATACCTTGTCGATTCATGAGCCGCAGTTAACTAGTCTACAAATAAGGAATTTATAGGCTACAGAGGAACTACCTTATAGTATTTCGCTGCTATGTCAGTCAGTCAATCAATCAAAAATACTTTATTCAGTTTAGCCCCTAATAAGGCACTTGTGAACGTCAAAAACTACCAGCAGTTCGAAAACAACCCAGTCATCGAGAAGAACCGACAAGAAACTCGATCTGGTTTATTTTTTTAAGAAATATATATAATATTTCGACTATATTATATACATGACAGAAACCTTTTTAATGGATGCACAGAAATGAGTCAATTCCAGACATCACTATCGTTCACATACTGATCCACTCTATAATAGCCTTTTGAGACCAAAACCCGCTTGACATGGCGCTTATATTCACAATCTGGTAAATTGGTGTTATCCTTTGGAACTTTATTATAGAACCGTACACTATTTCCAAAAAAAACTATTACTCGTTTTACTAAGTCTAAAACATGGGATAACCAGTTTGTCACGGTTCCTAGAATTCAGATTATGACGGCCTTTTACGAAATCCAGCTTATCAAGGTTCTTTTGGACATACATTAAATTATCAAGAATGTATTGGGAAGGCAGAGTTAAGATATTGAATTCCTTGAACTTAGTCTTTAAGGATTCACGAGGTCCCATATTGTAAATTGCTCGAACTGCCCATTTTGTAATAAAAATATGGTGTCCAGCTCAGCTGCTGTCCCCCACAACAGAATGCCATAAGACATTGAGCTATGGAAGTAGGCGAAGTATACTAACCTAGCAGTGGCAATATCAGTTAGCTGGCGAATCTTACGTACTGCAAATGCAGCTGAGCTTAATTTGCTTGCCAATTGTTTAATTTGAGGACCCCATTGTAATTTTGAATCTAGTGTGATATCCAAGATACAGTATTATCAACTAACTCTACATAATTCCTTTCAATCTTGATGCTACTATCAACTCGTGTAACATTAGGCAAAACAAATCTTATACATTTTGTTTTGCCTGTATTTGGTACTAAGTTATTTAATGCAAACCAATGAGAATTTTCATTTAAAGTATTATTTCGCATGTCGCTTTTGTCGCTAGTAGTACAATGGTATCCCAGTGGATTCACATCAAACCTATACATTCAGATGCCCTCTCCCAAATGTCATCAAAGATAAGCAGTCTGAGCAATTTAGTATATGGGGCTTCGCAAATCATTAAAGACTAAATTTCAGGAATTCGGTATCTTAACTCTGCTCTCTCAATAAATTATCGATAATAGAATATATGTCCGCAAAAACTTAGATAATCTGGGTATAGTAAAAGGCCAACATAATTTAAATACTAGAGAAAGCAACAAGATGGTAATTCCATAGTTCAGGATCACTAATACTAAAAACAGGTTTTTAGGTTAGTTTTATAACAGTGTTAGATTTTATAACAAAGTCTCAATATATATTACTGATTTGCCGGATAGTGAGTTCAAGAACTATGTCAAGCGGGCTTAGTCGAAAGGCTATTATTATAGGATAGATCAATATGTGATCGATGGTGACGTCTGGAAATGACGCCTCTCTCTGTGCATCCACTAAAATGTTGTAACTATGTTTTCTAAAAATATATTAAATAATGATATTTTCTTGCCTGTTCTTATCGATGATTGGTTTGTTTTTCGAATCGACGTTAGCTTTGTCGTTCATAACCGCTTCTCCAGCATCTAAATTGATTGTTATTATTTACATATTGGTTTTGAATCAAATTAATTTCCTCCCTTTACGTAAAACTTGAATGACCCTATAGATGTTTTAATCATAACAGAATTATTGTTGTTGTCTTTTTTTAACTATGTAAATTGTGTACTTTTAATAAACAGCTATATCGATCTCATGTGGGGAGATCAGCCTCTTCCCGACTCCGCATTGAGTGCGAGTTCGTCATCCAGCGAACTGTTTGCGCCGAAAAATGCTATCCTCAACGGTAACACTACGGATGTCTCAGGTAATATAGTCAAAGCGATTTTTCTGTATTTAGTTCTAGATTTACATAACTGGACAACAAATAAGTGCCGTGTAACATACTACACTGGGTGTGGGAATGAGCTTAGTTCAGTTGTTTAAAACTTTTTTTGCGAACTGACTTACCCTATTGGTCTGATGAATCTTCATAACCTTGCCGAACTAAGAATTGTTTACCATAATTATTTCATTGCAATAAAAGTAAAGTGAATGTATTTGTATTCAAATAATATCATATTTAACATTTTGCCATATCATTAGTTTACCATTCATTGCTACTTACAATAATTCACTATATAGACCTGTATGCTACAGGCTCTGATGTTTTTTTTTTGATAATATAACTTTTTGTCAAGGGAGATACCTAATTATGTATAAATGTATAAAGCAAATTCTTCTTTAAATATAGGATTTAATACCAATCGTTACATCCCTTTACGAGATAGACGAAGTAAATTTATATATTTGTATATGCTACTTGCTGTCCAGTGGTCAAAAGTGTACTGTTGTTTTTTTTTGGTTTATCATGTTTTTTAGTTTCAACGTGATTATCTTATTAACATATAATTACCATGTATCTATAGTACTGTTGTCAGTGTGAGAAAAATATCTAAGCTACTATACAAAAAAAATAGAACTTAGCTTTTGCCTATTTATATTTGAAGAAAAAATTGCGTTTAAAGTTAAGGTTTGGACATAGTATTCCTAGAGTTTAGAGAGATAAGGGAATTAAATGCACCAGATTAGGCCTTCCTCGGTAGAGGCTCAAGCCTAGGTTCGATGCCTCGGCAGGGAGCCCTTGAGTGCGTTACTTGCGCGATATAGTGACACAAAAATTACCACCACTGCTACAACACTACACGAACACCCCCACACACGTGCACGCTTACACGCTTACACATGGAAGTGGAAGGGTTTTATTTTTTTCCCTTATCGAACTGAAAAACTCTAATTTTCCGATAAAAAATATATGGAAGGGTTGTTGAGGCGTGTAAGCTTGGTACACATATGTGTCTCAACAACTCAAACATATGTGAATAGTTAGCTAGGTTAGCTAAGATAGGTCGCGAGTTTGCATGTGACAGCCAAGCCAAGGTGTGCCGTGCACCCTTGAGCTAGTTGCCCAAATAAAATCCTCTAAATGCCTTAAGCGCTCGCCTTAGTAGTTCGGTGAGGCTATTAAGACCTTGCTAGGTTAATAGCGTAGTCAGTTCGGAAAAAAAAATAGGAATTAAATAAGTGCTATGTTATTTTACCAGCCGGTAGCTGGAACCCGAGTACTGCAGACAATGACAAGTACATCCAAGTAGAATTACCCCGACGGGAGCCCATATATGGTGTTATTATGCAAGGCAGTCCGCTATTTGAAGAGTACGTCACCAGCTATCAGGTTTTATATGGTGACGATGGTAACACCTTCTCTACTGTTGATGGACCTGATGACCAACCTAAGGTAAGTTGTTAAAACGCCTAAAAGGATTTTTTTAAAAGTATAAACTTGCTTTAACATATCTGAAATAGTGCAAAAGCGAAATAATGTATGCTATATAAATTACGAAGGCCGGCATGACAGCGGTGACCGGCGATGGATAGTATGTCTCTCGGTGGTCGCCACTGTTTTTGGATTGTACTATGCTTACCATCAGGCATCGTGCTACAATAAAAAAAAATATGAGGGAGACTTTCAGGTAAACAGTACTAAACGGTTTTCAAGCTTTACTTTCAAGCAACAAATTTACAGCTTATGCATTAGAAAAACACCCAGGCAATCTGTAAACGGTAGTCCGCTGAAGCTGTTAAGACTTTGCTAGGTCAATAGCGTAGTAAGTTCGAAAAAAAAACAATCCGTAAAGGTGCTGTTTAAATCGATTAAACTATAACGCTTGTAGGTGGTAGTCCCACGCAGACGCTATTACAGATTACAGCATGAATGGGTCAGCTCGTCCGGTGTACTACCACCCGACTCAGAGAAAACCGACGTGAAGTAACAGTCCTTGCATTGTTGCGTTTCCTTCGGTCAGTAAGAACGCCGGAGGCCCACCTCCCCTTCCTTCGGCCCTAATTCCTCCCCCTCCCCATACCTCTTCCCCCCAAATGCAGGCTGGTAACGCGCTTGCGACGCCCTTGGTGTTGCAAGTGTTTATGGACGACGGTGATCACTTAACACCAGGTGACTCGTCTGTTTGTTTGCCTGCTATGACATAAAAAAAACTATATATATCAAATTGCTTGGACAAAACTCTGCCATTCGAAACTATATCAGCATAAACCGTTACACATACACGAAAGTAATATATGGTGTCATTGTGTATAAAGTTCCAATTGCAGAAGAATTCAAAGTTTGCCGCTAGTACTAATAACATATATCAGTGTTTAATTGCAAATTTATAAAGGTTTTAATTTTTAGTATCTACTTACGAATTATATATGAATTATGTATTATTACAAAAAAGTTAAATACGTATTGAATATTTGCTTTAAAAAGGTTTTGTATTAAATATACAGCGCTCGCCCGAGACAAGTTTGCGTTATATTTTTTCGCAAGTCTAAATGAATAAAAGTGAGACAAAAGAGCAAGATTGCGAACATTCAGTGAACGCTGTGCTATTAAAACGTAACCTTTTTAAAGAAGTATTTAACGCGTATTTAACTTATTTGTAATAACACCTAAAATGTTTTAGAGTTTCATCGCAAACTCGTCTGATGGTAAATGAGTATGAGGTCTAAGAAGGTAAACACGCTACTAGTTCTCAAGTACAGCTACGGGAACACACCAATAGGTATATGACGACAAATCGTCAACATAATGGTAGCTAGTTAGGTGGCCTTAGAAAAAGGTCTATACCAACATAAAAAAGACATAACACCTTTATATTTGTTGGTATATCGCAGGTGTTTCGCGGTCCCATCGACAACAGAACGCCCTTGAAACAAATGATAGAACCTCCGATCGAAGCGAAATTTGTCCGCATCAAGCCTTTGACTTGGCACGGCGACGTCGCAGTACGCTTTGAGTTGATCGGTTGCCAGGAACCCAGCGCAGAAACTCATAAAACTACAATTGGTGTTTCCGTAAGTATTTATACATATTATTTATGCTGGTGTCGATTAATTATATTTATTTATATACAAAACAAAACAGATAAAAAAAATACATATTAACAATTACAGCATTAATAAAGTTCACACTACTAATAATACTGCAAAGTTCATTTATAATAACGTAAATTATTGAACATTTGAAATTGAAAATTAAACAAACAAAATGTAAATTTATTGAACTGTAAAAATTATAATTAAACCCTGGAAATAGAACAAAATGACAAATGTAATCCAGAAGACTAAAAAGTTTATAGAATATTACGAAATAATAATTTACTGTATGTATTTAAAGAGGTCCTCTATATAAAATGCGTTTAATTATCCTGTTATATTTAAGTACTCAGTAGTGAAATATGCAAAATTAAAAATTTAACTTTTAATTATTTGACCAAAAATTATGAGGACTGTTTCATAAATACAGCATGCGGAATCAAAACCCATATAGTTTTTTTTTAAATAAGATTTTCCGTTTTGTAATTTTATAGTTAAGCTAAAAATGTATTACCTATTATACTATCAAATATTAAAGATACAGAACTCAATTAAACACCAAATATTAAACAAAAAAAAAAAAACAATTCAAACTTATGATTACATCTTATACATTTTAATGAATAATCACAACCTCGTCTGATGTTACACAATAATGTAGTCTAAATGTTAATACACTATACTTTGAATAATATTAGCACTCGAGTGCAATTGTAGGAGCTTACTCGTAAGTTTATTGCAACAATTTTCAACTTGTCAGTGATATTACAACTAGCCAAAGAAGGTTAAACATGCCTGCGCACAAAGCTTTAGTACAGTGTTTTTCTTCCCCAAAAGCTCACGCTTACCTCTTCAATTTTCATTGCGGAACATGATAATGTTACCACTACAGTATTGCTACAAAATTGATTACTAAAACTAATAAAAATAATGAATCAATTAGAAAATTGTAAAATGTAAGGCATGTTTCTGTTGACTCGTTATACTCGATTATAAAGGAAAATTTTCTAAATCAATAGGGAGGTTTTGCATCAATTTGGAAAAGGATCTTAAGCTTTATCCCCCAATCTTATAATCTCTGATGTCGACCAACCCCATTACGAAAATTAACTATAGTATGGGATTTATTCAACAATAAAATTTAAACCATATTTCTATTGACTCATAAAAATGAGGATTATAACACAGAAATCCCTAAACCAATGAATTTTTCCATAAATTTGGAAAATATTGAAAAAAATTTAATATCAAATTTTTAAAGAAGTGTTTTATCCCATAAATCGTGTCAATTAAATTTTTCAAGTAAGAATGTCTCAGGCACTATTTGATTTTGATGTTTGTTAAAAATGTGAATTAACAATAATAACATTTGACGCAGCCCGAACCTATGTTGTGTACGGAACCACTCGGTCTAGCGGCTAACATACCTCTGGATAGTATCCAAGTTAGTTCCAATAGCGAAGCTCGTCAGAACTTGAAAATGGATGGAGAGAAAGGTTGGAAACCTTTATACAGCACACCTGGAGAATGGGTTATGGTAAGTGAATTTTCTGCTTCTATTTTATATTCATGTATATCTGATTTTTTATGTATTTTCACCTATACTACCTGCACTTATACGGAGTGCATTAAATTTCACTTCTATCAATGTGTAACCCAGTTTGTGATGTTTTTAAAGGAGTTCGATTCAATATAAACCCTTTTTCTTCTCAAATGAATATAACTACTAATAAGTATTCCGTAAAGTACCTTATTCTACTGTACCTTAACATTTTTTAAGCAATACTTTGCTTCATATATGATTTTTTTTTTCTTTTTTGATATATTTTTAAATCTCAACAATCTATGAATGTGCAAGATAAAAGTTAGAAGGGTTGAAATCACCGTTTCCCTCAAATACAAGGTAACAAAGCAACGTTAACAAAATCACTATAAAATTTTACCGTAAACTGGTTTTCAAAAACCAATTGACTATAAAAAAAATATTTTTAAAATTTTAACGGACCACAATCGTATCGATTCGTGTATAGCACAACGTGTGAACTAATAACGGGCAGATATAATATATAATACTGTCAATTTTCCGCGGCTTCGCTTGCATTTTTATGGAGTAATTGTTTTCAACGTTTAATTGTATGCCCATATATATAAGATAAATAACCCCTTTCCAAAAGGCCTTTCTTAGTGCTCATCTACCTATAATAGTTTGGGCAGTTATACTTTTGTATTTGTTCCTGTCTACTTAAGGATTCACAATACTCAACGAAATACTTTGGTAATATCCTCATCTGAAACTATTGTCATCAGTTCAACTTCCAATCGCCGAGAAACTTAACGGGCATCAAAACCAAAGGCGGTACCAACGGGTGGGTGACCACATACAAAATCCTCTACACCTCTGATCTATCGACTTTCAACCCCGTTGTAGACATCGATGGGAAGGACAAGGTGTTCCCTGGGAATTTCGATAAAGACACACCCGTTACAACAGAATTCAATCCACCGATACATGCTCAGTACCTAAAACTGTTACCAATTACGTGGAAAGACAACATCGAGATGAGGGTCGAACCGATCGGCTGCTACGAACCATACGGTAAGTTCTGAGGTTCGACCGTCAATTTTTTTTTATTAAAGCTAGATTTTCATTATATAGACGATAGCTCACAGTTCAAGTGTATCATTAACTA
>JACEII010000003.1:3161211-3189337 GCA_014332785.1 Antheraea mylitta
AAATAATATTACGTTTTCATATCGAACTGATCAAAACAGATCTCGAAATGGCGAAGCATGCTTTTAAATATCTGACTAATTTCCTAAAATTATAATTTTACACTACATAATTTATTATTGTTCAATTTGTTTTATAATATAAACGGTATGTTTAAACTTCTGCTACTAAAAGCCTCTTGACCAGTGGGTCATAAGGTCTACATTCAATTATATGGAACTTACACTCTTATGATTTGTGAAAGCCCAAACTACAATATACCTGATGTTACAGAGGTCATGGAAACAACAACAACACAAATCTTTACACCGGGAGCGTGTCTCCTGTGCCCCGGAGTGGAGCCCGGGATATGCGCGTGCTCCGCCCCCACCAACTACTTCGACGGAGAGAACTGCGTGTCCCGCGAACAGTGTCCTTGCGTCGAGTCCTTCATGACGTAAGTTCTGTTCTGTACCATTACTTTACATTATATTCTTTACAGTTACCTGCTATAATTTTAAACATAACTCACTGTATTGGCATTTATGTATGTCTGCGTCAAATGTTATGGCCGCTCTGAATATAGCATTAAGTTTTGACTTGCGCATAGTACAGTCAAGATATAAAATACAAAAAAAAAACGGAATTATAGGAATTTAAATTGTCATTTATATTTCATTCATCGCATACTTTAATAGAATGATCCACTTTATACAATATTTATTTCTATGTGTAATGAATATCTTGTAGCACATAGGCTGTGTAAGTATTATATTATTCGCTACATAATCCCTATTGTGAAAGAAACAGTGGAGCATAACGCATTCCATTAAAACACCATTTTTCTAAGTAGTTGGGCCTTACGATATAAATATGAACAAGTAATAATAACGACAGAAAATAATAAAAAATAACAATAAGAAAAAGAAAAGACCGAAAATAGCAATAAGCTGTTGTTGCTGTTGTTGTTGACAACAAAATTATTCTGTATGCTTCGTGGTCCGGTGAAGCTGTTAAGACCTTGCTGGGTCAATAGCGTAGACATTTCGAAAAAAAAAAAAAAAAAAAACTGTATGCGACTGTACTGCAACTAGTACTGACACTGACACGTGTCAGCGTGGGGGTAATGGGAACGATGTACGAGCGTGGGCGAGCATCGCTCCGGCTTCACGTCTTTCGCGTCCCTCTGATACCTAAATCTGTGTTTTACGCAACTACTTCAGACTAGGGATGATCGATATAACAAAAACATCGATGTTAACATCGATCTGAAAGCATCGATGTACAATACACATCGATGTTTTGGTAGCAAATTAAACTGTCTATTCTATTTATTAAATGTTTGTTACTGTTGAAGGTAAAGTACAAGAAAAAATTTAACATTCCCAGTATTTTTGGGCACACTCTGTAAAAAAATTTACTTGATCAGGTGTTTTCCCATTTTGTCTGTTTCGTTACTCGTACAGGAGTTCACCAACTTTGGAAAAAAAGCCTTTCTAAAGCTGTCCCCTTCCCTTTTCCCCTTAGAAAATGCAAAAAAGTAACTATTTGTATGGGCTTTTTCGATTACGTTGACAGTATTATTTAGTGTGAAGTAGCTAAACTTGATAGTTATATAGTCCCTAGCTAGTATATCCAACGCTAGATGACCCTAAATAGTCTATTGACATTTCCATGTTTTATACCCATAACATCGATATGTCGATATTATCGAAATCAGAACATCGATGAATATCGATCATCTTTACATCACGCCGGTCAATTATTAAAATACTCTCAATTATTAAAATATAAATATTAAAATATATCTCTTCTGCTGTCATTCTGGAGGCCTACCCAAGTTGCTTATCGACAATCACTAACGCAAATAGAAAATGGAAAAATGTAGTAGGGTAGGCCCCTTGATTCGAAGTGGGGTTACACGGATTTTCGAAGCAACCGATTTCCATCTGAGCTATTTTTGTTTTGAGAGCGCTGGCGAAATTTTTATATTTTAGCTATATTTTTCATTGCCTCAAAACTGAGTTAAAAAAAGTTTTCTATGAATAAAATTTAGCTAGATTGATTTATCGTCCCCGAAACTACTTACATACTAAGTTTCTCAGAAATAGATGACTCCATTTCGGAGAACCTGAATGTATACAAATATAAAAATATACAAGAATTGCTCGTTTAAAGGTATTAGATAGATAGATAGATATAACCTCATATGTGTACTGAATCATATTCAAATCAATTTTTATGGTCGATGACTAGATTATATCCATAACCAACGCAATACTTAGATTCTCTTTAATTACGAGTACAATTATTATTTTAAAGTACAATACCGTTTCTCGCATATTTATTCTCGTTATTTTGTAATATATATATACTAGCTGACCTGTGCAACTTCGTCTGCACCAAAGTGGTTATCAATGTATTTTCACTTGGTTATCAATTGTATTTTTAAACGCGAAAATTTAATAAAACTGATACCCGATTGCAGCTACAACTACCGTTTCCAATTGTGAATTTAAACAATCCACGGTCTCACTCAAACATATACCCAGATTATATGTGTTTTTTTTTTAAATAAAAGCCTAGAACCCGTTAGTAGCATCATCTACCAGGTTCAATTAAAACAAAAACTAACCTACGTAAAACTAAATAAATATCTCTACCACTTTATCATAACTATCTTCAACTTGTATTAAAACCTTTTTATACTCCATTGCATTGAAGAAAAATATATGAACACCGTGTCGAAGCGTCAACTGTCAATTGCTTGTAACTATTGTCTAAGAATTAGAAACAATTACGAAAACAAATTTTAAATATATTTCTAATATATTCTTATAAATAATCTCTATACCACTCACAACATAGTGTCTATCACCCTTTGGTAATTTATCTATGTTGATATGTTTCTATTGTAGATTATTCTACGTTATAACACTGCATATTTTGCATTAAATTTATAACGTTTATTTGTCACACTTTATATTGGCGATATTGCTTACATAGACAGAGGTCATACCGGAAATAATCCATCAAGCCAGCTTTATATATTATATTCATCCAAACTACATCCCGGCTACTTGGTTGCCGGTAAACGTTGCGTTTATTTGTGCATACTATACGTACCTTTACAGACAAAAATATAGATTTTTAAATTATTTTAGATTTTTTTTAACTAACTTTGAAACTTTATAAAAATAAAATTATTATTGAAAGACATTATTATTGACAATAATGTGCTTGATGCTATTTTTTGGAAGTAAAAATAAAAGTAATTTTAAACCATGTTGAAATGGCAGTAATTTTATCATAACTATATTTAGATATAAATAAGTACAAATTTCATCTTTCAGACTAATTCAGTTATTTACTTAATATTTGGACCGATTTATTGCTATAAAAATAATAACTTAGCTATAGCTATAGTTTAGTGCAGTACTGGCTGCACGATAAAGATAGCGTTAATTGTGGCTGCGTATGTAATCGACGCATATATTTTAGATGGTATCAGTCCCAAGTCATTCGTTTACGTTTATTGTTGTTCATTGTATATGGTGAAATCTTAATATCAATAATGTTTAATAAAATGAAATTTGTTCTTTGCTATGGAAAAAATAATTGGTTTGAAATTATTAATTTTTATTTATAAAATATTTTAGCGGGCATATGATTGTTTATAAAAAAATGTGTCTGACTATGATAAATTCATGTTTTTTAAATGCGTTTAAAAGTTACTGAAAAAAAAAACCTAAACTTACTCATAAATCAAAATTAATTAAATCAAAATGCACAATGACAGACAGACAGATAGACAGAAATTGTAAAAAGATTATTTTTTACTTCTATATCGATAACATAGTCTACCCTGATTAAAATTTCCAAAAAATATTTAATGTACAGATTTCGACTTGTTACAGTTTTATTATATATATATATATATGGGAGAAATGGTTTTTTTATTATTTTTTGTCCTGCAAACTGTAATATTTTTTTAACGAATGAGTGGACCTTTTTTTATTATCAAATTCGCCACAAAAAATTCACTTGAGTCGAATTTCTATCTTCAATATTTAATTTGTTATACAGATTTGAAATTTAAATTTCCGATTTTTTAAATCAATCATAAGAGGCAAACGAACAGGTGTGTCACCTGATGTTAAGTGATCACCATCGTCCATAGACACTTGCAACACCAGGGGAGTCGCAAGTGCATTCCCAGTCTGTGTTGTGGGAGGGGGGAGAGAGGAAGGGAAGAGCAGAGGGGGTTATTTGTACACTTGTTTATCAAAAGAAATTATTTTTAATTACCTATTCTTTTATATAATGTAACAAGCGTATTTTTTTTAATATCTACGTTAATTATTTTTCTTTTAAAATTATTACACTCATTTAAACAATTACAGTTCAATATTTTATCCTTTTTAAATTTTCATATACCAAAAATTTTTTTTTCTATAAGCAGGCTCAAACGCGTGGTAATTCTGGATAAACTGTTGTCCATTATTTCAACTTCATAGATACTATTTTATTTTTTAATCTAGAACAAGTTCTTTCGTTAACTTAAACAACGATGTATCGGTGGTGATAATTATAAAATAACAGACGGACAAACTAATATTTCAGATACAAGTATTATTGCCAATGAATTAAAGTGTATCAATACGTGTGATGTTCAGTTTATAATGAAATGAAAACAAGATAACGTGTATTGGCGATAGAAATAAATATAGCGAGAAACAAACTCAGTCATTTGACATCGCAACCTCCTTGCCGTCACTTGTTTATAATTATGTTACCTCTATTGCTGTTTATTTTGTCTTTGATCATTGTTTACTTGTATTCGACAAGGAATCACGATTACTGGAAAATAAGAATGTTATATACGAAAAGCCACTTCCTTTCTTCGGAAGCCAACTACCAGTTTTGATGTTTAAAAAGAACATTGTAGAATCAAGCGCTGAACTATACAATAGATACAGCAATGAGAAATACATCGGCTTCTATAGAGGTAATACACCTGAACTACTTGTTAGAGATCCAGAGATAATAAAACGTGTACTAACTATAGAATTCAACAGTTTTTTTGCTCGAGGTTTAAATTTAAACCTGAAGAAAGGTTCACTGTTTCGTAATCTGTTTTTTGTAAACGGAGATCATTGGAGATTACTGCGAAAATGTTTTCCGGCTGCTTTCTCTACAAATAAGCTGCGAGGTATGTTCCCGTTAGTGGCTAAATGTGCAGATAAGTTGCAAAACATAACTGAAAAAGAGACGGTGCAAAATGATATCATTTATACGTGGAAGCTAATGGCACGCTTTACTATAGAATTTATTGGTTATTGCGGTTTTGGTATCGACCTCGATACCATTGCAAAAGAAAATATGTACTTTCTAGAAATGGCAATTTCATTCTTTGCCAAAACCCGACTCGAAATACTCTTATTTAATTTTAACGAGATTATCCCATTTTTAAGTTTCATACCGGGACCATTTGGAATTAGAAGTGATTTTGTCAAAATTATAAAGGATTTATCTAAAAAAGTCAGTGAGCAAAGAAATTTTAAGCCTTCCGCACGGAATGACTTCATGGATAGGCTGCTGGAAATGTTAGGTATGGGTAAAGTGTACGCGGAATCTTTTTATCTGAAAAACCCTGACGGTTCTCCTGTTCAGGTCGAACATCAAACAGATGAGCACGATATTGCAGCGAATGTTTTCTTATTTTTCGTTGGTGGGTTTGAAACATCTGCTTTGGCAACCAGTAGTCTTTTGCATCAATTAGCTTACCATCAGGAAATACAGAGCAGAGTTCAACAAGAAATCGATTATGTTTTAAAAAAGTATAACAACCAATTATGCTACGATGCACTAAAAGAATTTGCATTGCTAGACATGTGTCTCAAGGAAACAATGAGGATTCTACCTCCTGCTGGCTCCCTCCGGCGTATATGTACTAAACAATACATTATTCCCGATACCAATATTACCATTGATCCTGGAGTGAAGATCTTAATTCCACTCCAAGCGTTACACATGGACCCTAAGTACTTTGAGAACCCGAACGAGTTTTACCCAGAACGGTTTTTACCTGAAGCTTGTAAGAAACGACCTGGATATGTGTACATGCCTTTCGGAGAAGGCTCAAGAAAATGTCCAGGTAAAAAAAGAGTTAATGTGCATTTCATTTATAAAAACTTAAGCTGTTGATTGCTCACTAATTATAATTTAAAAAATTATGAATCAAGAACAGTGATTTGACAATAACGTCATATTTATAACAATTACTGTATAATATTGTGTTAATATTATTTGTTTTTTGTTTACACTTTTTATTTCTTTGTCTATCGATTTAAAGATAACTAAGGTCTACACACTTTTCTGATTCAATTTTGCTATCAACTAACTAGTTTCCTGATTCCAAATTCTCAGGAAACAACTTCAGAAATTTAAAACCTTTCGTTCAAAATTTGATCCTACAAGGAATATATAAAAAAATACCGCATCATTCGATTCCTTACCTGTAATGGTAAATCGAAGTACAAATTTTCATATTTTTAAATTCTCACGTGGTTTAATAATATATAATAAAGATTCTGACTTTCTATCTAAGACAACGAGTTCACATCAACCGTTTTACACTTTACAATTTAATAAAATCTAATGTTACGAAGTCCCGCATTGTATATATATAGTTTACTGATAAAAAGAGTGTTTCATAAAACAGGTGATCGTTTGGCTCACATGCAGTCATTGATCGGGATAGTTGCTTTGCTGGAGCGATTCTCTGTAGAGCCTGCCCCGATGTCACGACGTGAATTCAAGCTCAAACGAAATACATTCCTCGTACAAGTCCCAGAGGATGGTCTGCCTCTACGGTTTAAACCTAGAATAGTTAAATAAATATAATCTAATATAAGATTCGTTTATTATAACTATATTTAACGATTTGTGGTGTGTTATTTTATTTCAGCGAAGCAATAGAGTATTAGACTTTTTTGTCTGTCATGTTTTTGAATTTTCACATATAATTTTTGACGTCATTGAATCCGATAAAAAGTAATATGTGTTAATTATATCTATCTATCTAATACATTTAGACGAGCAATTCTTGTATATTTTTTCATTGTTATATATTCCGGATCTTGGAAACGGCGTCAGCTATTTCAGTAGTAGTAGTAACTTAGTATGTACGTAGTTTCGGGGACGATAAATGGATCTAGATTTAATTCATAAAAAACTTTTTAATTGCGTTTTCAGGTAATGAAAAAATATAGCTAGAATATAAAGGTACATTTCGACGCCGCTATCAAAACAAATCTGTGAAACCATAGTTGGAATCCGAGTGACAACAAAAGAGATTTTTTTTTGTTTTTGTAAAATTTTATGAGGAAAGCCTATCAGTTTATTTTAATTTAAAAATATTTTTTTAAAGAGCCGAGCCATGCTCGGTCGCCCAGGTATATATATATAATAAAACTAGCTAGTGGGCACGACTTGGTTGTCGTATAAATAAATGTTTTCTTTTTTTTTTAATATAATTTAGTTATATTTTTTATACTATATACGTTGTAAGCGTACAATCCCATTTCGTATTATTAAATAACGATTTATACCTGAGATATTCATATCAGATTATTTGGCAACTATTGGGCTTTTATATTCCGTCGTCAAGTGCCTAGATGTTCAGGTACACGGTCTTTTTGTTTTTAATAGAATAGCCCTTTTTATATTTTATAGGTTTTATATTTTATAAGCATTTGACCAATCTCATGTGGCGTTAAGGTGGATTGACTCTCAAGACCAAATGCCACAACTGGAACACAGTACAAATATGAGAGACAGTAGGGAAACTACCTACAAACGCTCGAAAACGGCACACTCACACACTCATGCGCATCGACGAGAGATTTTAAAAGGTACTCTATGGACAGAACCGCGAAAACTGTTTAGGGGTCTCGTCGATGCGTATGTTTCTGTGAGTGTGAAGGAACGAGCGTTTATAGGTAGTTTCCGTACTGTCTTTTATACGTATACTGTTAGTGGACTGTGTAACGCACAATATAACATGTTTATCTTTTATAAATGATTAGCTGACCCGTGCAACTTCGTCTGCACCAAATCGGTTATCTGTTTCAATTGTATTTTTAAACGCGAAAAACATTAACAAATCTAAAGCCTGATTACAACGAAATCTACCGTTTTCAATTGTAAATCCGAACTATACTATATATATATATATCTATAATTATACTCAAACATACTCAGTTGTTATATAAGAAATCTCTTAAAATAAGTCTAAAACCCGTTCGCAGCATCACCTACCGGGTTCAATTAGAATAAAAACTAACCTATATTTATTGCCGACAAATGTCTTCCCAGTATTGGCTATAAATGAATATTTGCACATTTCAATTACATTCCTTATGATTAACTATTGAAAATATATATTTTCCAAAATTAACTTATTATTATAATTTTATTATAATAACTTTATTATAACTTATTATTATTAAATTAATTTTCTTTTTTTTTTATTGTATCACGGCAAAGTGACTGTACAATGCCTGATGGTAAGCATAGTACAATCCAAAAACAGTGGCGACCACCGAGAGACATATTATCCATCGCCGATCACCGCTGTCATGCCAGCCTGCGTAAGTGTCTCATCACGTTGCGCTTGAAGGACCCAATGTCATAGGAAGGAGGAAACACACTGGCCGGGAGATTGTTCCACAGCTTCACGGTACGGCAAAGATAGGACGTAGCGAACTTTTTAGTTCGTGCCCAGATAGGATTCTCCGTAAAACTGTGGCTCCGAAGACCAGCGCGCGTGGTACGGTTATGAAAAGGAGAGGAAGGGATCAGATTTAATAGCTCATCAGAATACTCACAGTGAGGCAATGTCACTGCGCAACTGAAGCGGCTCTATAGATTCTGTAACGTCTGTATCATTGACAATACGGACAGCCCGTCTCTGCAACCTGTCCAGGGTATCGAAAAGGTATTTTGCCGAACCGTCCCAGAGGTGCGAGCAGTATTCCACGCAGGGCCGAACTTGTGCCTTATAAAGGAGATATAGTTGTTCAGGCGTGAAAAACCGTCGCACACTGTTCAGGATTCCAAGTCTCCGAGATGCAGTGGAGATCACGCTCTGGATATAATCCCTGGGATTAAGGTCGCTACGAATATCTACGCCTAAGATATTGAGACTGTCTCGCATTGCGAGCGAGGCGTTCTGAAGATTTGGAAGGGGGGTTAATGGGGATTTTTTGCAGGTAAACGCGCATACCTGTGTTTTGTTGGCATTGAACTCAACCAAATTACTTGTTACATTATCTATAAACACTGAGGGATAATATACCTTGCTAACATTGGAAAAAATTCAATATCGGATAGGTGGTTCCCAGGGATTACCTGAATACAAAACGATAAAAGTATAAAATAAAGCTTAAACGCTTAACTAATCTGTCTACTATATATAACACAAAGAAAATTTACCGAAATCCGTCAAGAATTGTATACATTTTTTTGTTTTTCGTCCGTTATCCTAGAGAACCCCTTGTGTATTATAAGAGAAAAAGTATCTTAGATGTAGCCTTGTAATATTAGTTATCATTGTATCAAGTTTCGTCAAAATTGGTTCAGTACTTTTAGAGTGATACCTGTTCACAGGGACGCACAGGCAGACAGACAAAAATTTTAAAACGATTTTTTTTTCATAATGACTACACTATTGACCCAGCAAGGTCTTAACAGCTTCACAGGACCACTAAGGCGAGCGCTTAAGGCACTCAGCCGATTTTATTTTGGCAACCAGCTCAATGGTGCACGGCACATGTCCACTTGGCTGTTGCCTGTTGCATGCAAAATCGCGAACTATCTTAGCTAAGCTAGCTAACTATTCATATATGTATGAGTTGTTGAAACGTATATGTGTACCAATCATACACGGCTCGACAACTCCTCCATATATTTATTATCGGAAAATTGAAAGTTTTTCAGTTTGATAAGGGAAAAAAAGTAAACCCTTCCACTTTCATGTGTAAGCGTGTAGGCGTGCACGTGTGTGGGGGTGATCGTGTAGTGTTGTAGCGGTGATGTATATTTGTGTGCCACCTTATCGGGCATGCAACGCACTCAAAGGCTCCCCTACCGAGGGATCGAACCTAGGCTTGAGCCGCTGCCGTGGGAGGCCTAATCGGGTAGCTTTTAAACCGATTATTTTTGGCTTCTATATCGATAACATAGTCTCTACCCCAATTATAATTTTCAAAAAATATTAAATGTACAGATTTGGCCTTGTTACAATTTTATTATAGTATAGATTACATACACACACTTTATTTTTATAATACGTATAATATAGCACAAATAAAAAATTGGGAACAAAGCTAACATAGAATAAACTTTTTGAGGAGTTTTTGGCGGGAGTTCAGTCTGTCATGTATTAGATTTTATATTTTATTCATAATCTTGTGTTTCTTGACTCTATATTATGTAAAATTGGTGGTGTTTTATGTAATATGGTTCGTTTATTGTGCATAAGTGAAATGAATGAAAAATAATATCACGGAGTATGAATTCTGGGGTCTTGAAAATTAAGAAGATAAAAATTTACGAAATATTATGTAGAAAATTTGGCGCTTATAATTATCTCTACATTAACTTGAACACAGAAAAAACTGGCTAAAGAATACATAAGAACTACTTACCTATATTGACAAATTCAGAATTGGCAGTATGGATTAATTCCTTCGCCTGTCTTATTGGACGAACATTATTACTACTAAACTTTTTGAATAGCAACACAAAATAAACTTTGGAAATGTTTGCGATATAAACGTACCACGTATAATCCAAAATTGGAAACGAAACTAACGTAGAATAAACTTTTTAAATAGGAACACAAAATAAATCCTGAAGATATTTGCGATAGAACGTTATCACGTTACCATGGCAACGTATATAATACTGACGCTAACACGCAGCGGAAGCTCTCAAAATAGCCCGATTTTGAGATATTCTTCATTAGTGCTCCGCTTCTATTGGTTTTGACGTTGATGATATGTAGCCTAAAGCCATCCTCGATAAATGAGCTATATAACACCGTAAGAAATTTTCAAATCGGGCCTGTAGTTCTTGAGATTAGCGCGTTCAACCATACAAACAAACAAACTCTTCAGCTTTATATATTAGTATAGATAAAAAAATATTCGTGTATCTTCGATGCTACTCGGTTTAATATATTTAATCCCTATCTAATTAAATACTTTAATTAGATTATATATGTAATCTACATAGAGTGCCCTTTAAAGAATGTGGTTTCATTGAAGAATGACTTAGATTCACAATTGGACGGTCGTGTGTCGGTCGGTGTGGTCGGATAATAGTCTTTTTTTTAATATCAGGTTGGGTCTACGTCCGCAGGGACCGCTAGTATTAGTATAGATTACTACTCTACTCTCGTACTTAACTGCAGACGTCATTCAAATTACAATAACTTTTGATAGAGTGGACCGATTTTAATGAAATCAAGTATTAGTTACTCCTGAGGATATGCTTTATGATTTTGTGAACTCAGTGCTTATGGCAGTGGCACGTGGTCATAAAAACAGACAGACAGACATTTTTAAAAATGATTGAAATGTATTCTCTTACTTAAATGATTGAAATGTATTCTCTTACTTATTTCTATATACCTACAGCATTTTTTTTTTCTCGAAACTCGGAAAAGTACAGACACGCTTGATTTACATTCTTATGATATCTATACTAATATTATAAAGAGGTAAAGTTTGTGAGTTTTTGACGTTGTAGGGGGGTAATCTCAGGAACTACTGGTCCGATTTGAATAATTCTTTCAGTGTTATATAGCTAATTCATCGAGAATGATTATAGGCTATATATCATCACGCTAATACCAATAGGAGCGGAGCACCGATCAAAAATGTTTCAAAATCGGGATGTTTTTTCCTTTTGAGAACTGCTGCGTGTTAGTGTTGGTGTATCTATTCCACGCGAACGAAGTCGCGGGTAGAGACTAGTGTATAGATATTAATAGTTGGTATTAGAATAGCCGGTTGGTGTTATCGCAAATGTACAAACAAACATTTTGCAATAGCAAACCGGTACGATAGAGGGAACACGATTCGAACAATGAATATTATCATGCCACTTACAATTTCAACGTAATCTAAATTTATGTAAATAAAACCCATTAATAGTTCATCTGAGCGCATCAGTGAAAGTTAAGGAATAATAAATTACTGATAAATGTTTCTTTTCAATCAACCTGTTGTGATCCACGTGTATAATTAACACTAAATCGAAAATAAAAACATTTCAAGTATATGGTTGGCATAATTATACGTAATTGTTTCTTATACAGTAGCAAAGAAGCATGCTGACCACGTGACGTTAAGTATTCACAACAGCTATTGAAACCAACCTTGTATGTAGACCAATACCAGCTACTAATCTGCTAATGCTGCTAATCCTAAATCCAAGGATTGAGTTAGAAATCCTTTTGCACATGTACGTGTTGCCACACTATACCCCTCGAACCAGGATATGTTCCATATAGGTTATATAGCAGGGCTAGAAGACGTAGTGCCAATTAAGCGATTTCGATCAGAACGAACGACTCATAGAGATGAAGGGTTCTCGAGTAACAATGGAAAATAATCACAAACTCTAACGATTATTAAACATTAAATCGATTCGAAAATGATATTTTGATTACCCTATTAAAAGTGATTTTATGAATACATACAGATTCCTAACTATTTTTATGGATTTAACAGATACCCCGTAGGATCCACGTTCAGAGGAGCCAACTGCGACGAATGCCTGTGCAAACTAGGAGGAGTGACAACTTGCAAGCCCGTCAAGCAATGCCTATGTGAAGATGCTGTAAGTCTTTATAACATATTGTTACTGTTTCAGAGTAGAGGAAGACCGAAAAAGGTATGGATGGATTGTGTGAAAAATGATATGTATGTAAAAGGTGTGAATACTGAGATGACATCTGACAGGGGAGAGTGGAAAAGGATAATAACATGTTGTGCCGACCCTACTTAGATGGTATAAGAGTAGGAAGATGATGATACAACCATTTAAGTGAAATTGTATAAAATCTACATTATAATACCTATCTCTCATTTCAATGAACAACTAAAGGTCTAATATGATGTAGAGTATAAGATATTACATATAACCTCATTAACCGTTTCTAAAAAAGAAGGTATTTGAAACTTGCTTAAGGACGATACGTTTACATAAATAATTTTACAGAACCTAGTTCCTAAACTGGAGCCATCGACGTGCGAGTGCGTTTGCGAACCATGCGCAAATGGTACAAAGATATGTAAGACGAGTAAATTCTGCCTACCCCTCGAATCCTGGTGCGACGGACTACAAGACTGTCCGGACGATGAGCTCGAATGTACCACGACTAAATTGACAACCATCACGGAAGCTACGATAGTGACAACCGTTGCTCCGACAGCAGCTGCAACCAAACCTACACCTACTACTCCTGCAACTACCACAACTACTGTTACTGTTTCAACGACTCCAAAACGTAAGTGTTATACACATATATAAATGAACCACGCTCTAAATTAAGCAATTTCACTTCTCAGACGTGTCTGTTGATGGTGTCATCGCATCAATTTTTAAATTTCACATTTTCCTAGATCTATGAGCAAATATAATAAAATATATAATATGATTTGCAAATACAAATTTTAAAATCTGGTAGTATTTAGCAGAGTGGAACAATCCGCTTGAATTATTTTTGTAAACGTAAGAAGACTCGGGTCGAGTTATCTTCAATAGTCGTTTGCCCAAACGCCTTGAACAGTAAAGTGCGTGTTAAGGAACGATTATTTCTACTCTTAAAATTATTATATTTCATTAATATTACAATAAAAAATATTTTCTTCATAAATTTTAAGCAAGGTCTACATTATCTTATTAACTTTTGCTAATGTTGAAAAATTTCTTGGCATGTACCGCCTGGTTTTACTTTTGATTTGTAATCCTAGTGCATAATTATTTCTCTATATACGCAAAGTGTTTACAAATATTAGTGTTATTTAATTTATGTATTATTCAGTTCATGTCTAGTGTTATAAATGCTATTAAAAACTAAAAATGTGTAACTTACTCGTGATATTAGGTGAACATTTGTAACAGTTGTAATCTGTGTTGCGTTTAATAGTCAATCGATGATTGTCAAGCGTGCTAACAAAGTCTTTGTATGTGACTCGATTGTTACAGCCATGGCGATGAAACCGTTACTTTCTTTTGATTTGTCATGTTTTGGGATCACCCGTGTATCTAACTCCACTGAATCTTTGAGACAGTAAAAAGTGCCTATTTATTTATTGTCTTTTAATAGGTGATGTGATATTTGGATCGCATTACTGTAGGGCATGGAGCAATCACTTTGTAATATTACGAAAAGAAAAATCTGAAGGATTTCAATAAAAATTTCATTCACTTTTCATAGTGCATTTTAACTTTTTATCTAGCTAGGTATATATTTTATAACTAAAATAACTTTCAGATATAAAAGACCGGACGTTCCACAAGTTACGCATCAAAAAACGAAAAAAGTCGTCGCCACCTAAAAGTATATCTGATCCAATTTTTGATTACAAAATTTCAAATAATGCTCACTTTGCACACATTTGTATAGAGCTTAATGCACAGTTTCAAACATGAGCATAAAATGTCCGAAATTATTACGTCATTTATGTCCATGCTATGAAAATGAGCTATATTGCTATAGTTTTTTTTTTTAAATATTGGCTATTTGCGCGCTGCGTAATTTATGGAACTTCGTACAAGAAATATGTAATTTTCTTTAAAGCTTATATTAAATTTCTTCATAGAAATCGGTGACCACGTAAATAATAACTTAATGAACCATTTTTTTTTCTGTAACGTTATTATTTTTAATGTGATATAATAATAGTAAATGCAGATAATAGCTTGTGGAATAATATTTAATGAAGTTATTATTCTGTCGCGTTATGAGAAACCGTTGAGAATGAATTTTTATGTTAAAACTGATGTTGCGCGCCCCGATGTGATATTCTATGAAGTTAGTTGATAAACAATCTGATTCAAATAAAAGTGTGATTTTATACAAATGGTCTATATAATTGATTCAAAATGTTTCCTAGTATTTACTTTTGTAGTTGGAACTTTGGCCCAATTCAAAGCGGTTTTAACGCATAAAAAGAATATTTTTAGATTCACGCTAAGAAGGATAACTTCTCTCAAGTAGACATAAGTAAACACAAACCCTTTTTACTTCTTTATTTTATTGATTTTATGTTGATCAAAGAATGTATAAAATAACAAAACCTTGTGTGTTATAAAATGTGTTATAAAAGACTATTACGTAATCACCGATTTATACATTTAAAAGCTTTAATTTCGTAGCTACATTTACAGCACTATATAGGTAATTCTTAAAACTTGTCATATTGGGAATTTTACGAGCGATTTAAAGATTTAGTTTTATTGAAACGAATTACAATATCTTTAGTTACGAGGTTCAAACGTTTCCACATTTATTTCTGAACTTAAACTTCTCTAGTAAGTTAACCGAATACTCATAATTCAGAAAAGTAGAGACATATCGGAAAACCGCAGTCTTTTCATTCAAATATTTATGTTTACTAGTGATTGATTGCCTTTTCCATTAGTCGAATTTTGACTATAATAAGTAACACCATTTTTTATGTGTTATTATCTCTATTGGACAAATATTGTAGATCGTGAAGTATAAGGAATAAAGAATTAAATGAAATAATAACTATTTCTGAAATGTTCTCTATATAACATTATACCTCGATGGTGTTTATTAAACAAACAAATGTATAAAGTAATTCGTTTGAAAAACAGAGGATGAAGATGTACTTAATTGTTTTCACTCTGTATATTTGTATAAAGTTGCTTTTCGTTACGTTTTAAATTTTAAAAATACATGCCTAATATGACAATTATTATTAAATATAAAATAACTGTGAAATAAATAGATATGTCTTATTGTTTTATTTTGCAGCGGTTGAATGTCCGAAAGTTGAATGTCCGCCTGGATATATCGTTAAGCGCTTATCTCCTACGTCATCAAGCTTCTCCAGATCTTCTACCAGCGACTTACCGCCACCGAGACCGAGAACCTCCTACCTGCGATACTACAAAGGCACTAAGGGAGGCTATGCTAGGGGAGGCTTTTCGAAATCGGGCTATTCTAAAGGCGGACTCTCCAAAGGTGGCTACGGTAAGGGATCTTCAAAACCACTATAGTTTATACCAGAATTTCAATCAATTATCCCTATAGTCTATACAAGTAGTAGGCAGATCGTGATTTTCATTCCTTACTTGCGGCTCTTCTACAAATTAGATAATGCAAACACAGAATATTAAATATCTATCAACTTGCCTCCTTAGAGGTAAACATTTTTAAAAAGCATGCTCATAGAAAACGGCTAGTCGCTCACAATGAAAAGACCTAATTATCTAACAAAGGCAGCTAGACAGTATTCTTTTAATCTTAATTATTACCATAGAATGTCTCTACTAAAACGAACATTACAAAAAAGACATATGAATAAAGTTAAATTTTGTATTATTTATATTTTTACACGATTCTCATTTATTTGAATTTTGATATACACACACACATCAAAGACTTGTATAAAAGAGAGAGAGAGAGAGAGAGAGACAGACAAAGTCGCATGAATGGGGCATACCGCATTTTCCTTACCTAACGATTTGTACCAATCGGCATCTACGTAAAGGGAATTACGTTCTAGTGTAATAAAATTCGTCCAAAATCTACCTCAATAAAACAAATACTTCCTACAAAAACTAATTCACCGTCACCTATTCAGGATTATACAAGGACTTTCAATATCTTTTCAACTTTCTAGTTTAGTTGAGTCGTGGTGTTTTTACAGGATTCCCATCTCTACCGCAACAGAATCAAGCGTTCTCATTAGAAAAACCAACATTAGAGAGCCCTAAAGAAAACAAGAGTCAGGAATGTCCGCAGTTCAAATGTATTCCCCCCCTGCCGCCGCCTTTCAAACCGGGATCGACTCCGAAACCCGTCGTGTGTTCAGTGACCACTTGTCCGGAAGGATATACCTTAAGACTGGATAAAGTTCCTATTGGAGTCAACAGATGTCCTCAGTGAGATTCTTTCCTACATTTTCTTTTAATTCCCTTGATTTTTAACCTATGCTTATTTATCACCCCTGTAGTTTGCTATCTGAAACAATAATTTTTAAATGTTAGTGTCAATCTTTAAAAGGTTAATGTGAGATTATTTACTAAGTTATAAAGTGTGACTTAATCCTCACTAGTATAAGGAATTCTTCATTACTCATATACCGTATACAAAAATACAATAATGTTTTTTTATTTATTATTATTTTTAATATTAAAAGGGGCAAACGAAGAAGTCACTTCGTTTGCACTTGATGGTAAATGATCGCCACCGTCCATAGACACTAGCAACACAAAGGGATTCGCAAGTGCATTACCGACCAAATATTTGAATATAATCGACATTTTTTGCAATTGTAGCAGTAGTAGTGGGATCCAAAAAGAAAACTTACTGTCCAAAAATTAACAAGTTATATAAGGTGATTACTGTCATACCAACACAGGGGATTTTCAGCAGTTTGATATAGATTGGCTGGTCGTGTAACGCAACTAACTAAAATAATCACTGTAATTTTTCATTATATCGTGGTAGTGATCCACACGTTAGCAGATACTGTAGTACATAATACCCTACTTAATTACTGGATATCTACTGGCTAGTCCCGGAAAGCAATATTCCCAACTTTACCACTACGCTAGTTGTTGTAACTGGTATGTGGTGGACGCAAATTAATTAGGCTTAATCGTCACGTCCTTCCACCAAACAATTACTCGGAATTGTAAATTAATTTGTTATATTTCAGGTACGATTGCGTGCCACCTCCAGAACGACCGGCATTCTGCAACGTTACAGGAAGAACTTTCAATACATTTGACGGCACCGAGTACAAATACGATGCTTGCTACCACATACTCGCCAGGGAGAACAAATTTGACGCTTGGACCGTTATCCGTGAGTAACTTGTTCAAACTACTACATCTATCTATGCAGAAATTTAGCTGGTCATATAATTAGTGTAGTTTTGGATATGGTATGCTTGCATTGTTGCGTTTCATTCGGTCAGTGAGAGAACCGGAGGACCACCTGCCCTCCCGTTCCCCCTTCCCTTCCTCCCTCTCCACCCTTCTCCTATACCCGCAAACCTAGACTGGCAATGAAATTGCAACTCCCCTGGTGTTGCTAGTGTCTATGGACGGCGGTGATCACTTAACACCATGCGACCCGCATGTTCGTTTGTCTCATATGACATAAAAAAAATGGTATAATATTCAGTAAGAATCATTAACATATTTATAACATGTTTTTTATATAATTGTGTTACATTTATTGTTAAGTTTGGTCACCTTGTTACACCATACATTCTAAATCTATTGAGGCAGTTCAAAGAAAATTTTCAAAAATTCTATGTTACAGGTATGGTCATGCTCGCAGTGTCTCTTCTTACTGTGACAGATTAAATAAATATAACATTATACCATTACATGTTCGTAGAATTCAACATGATCTAGTATTTCTTCATAAATTGCTGCACAATTATATTTCATCTCCCTCCTTGCTAGAGTCTCTTAATTTTAACACCAATTTCAGTTATCATTTTCCTAAAACATTTATTTTTAAAACTTATATGAATAATACTTCTTATTTCAACCCAATTCTACGTATGACTCGTATATATAATGAGCTTGCAAGCAAACATATTTCATTAGACATATTTGACCATCGGACATTCAAATTCAAAAAAACAGTTAAACACATTTTATATCCATGACCATCTCAACAACAGTTACTATATTATATTTTAATATTCATTATTTATGTTTGCCAACCTGTTCTTTTTTTTTCTTCCATGTGGTAATTTTAGTTTTCATAATTGAATTTATTTGAACTTTTTCGTTTATTCTTTTATATATAGTTTTTTTAATCCAATGTTTCTATTCTATTAAAATAATTTATTATTTCTTTATTATCATTAGTGTAAGTTAATTTTCTATGTGATAAAGCGTTTTAGGTCTTCAATTTAGTTTTTTTTTTTTATTATTGCTATTGTATTATTATTTTTGATTGTCGACTGTTGCTTTATCCATGTGTAAATAAATAAATAGATAAATAAATAAATAAATATTTAATGTATGAACTAAAAAATATATAAAAAGGAGATAATATATGAGCATCGAAGTCCAGGGTACAATATTTGTGATAGTATTAAACACCAAAGCATCTCTTGCGTGAATGTGATCTATTCAAATCTATAGGCAATTAGAACTTAGTTAAAAACGTGATATTCACAGGAGTGCCAAAGATCTGCCCAGAAAAAGTCATTTGAGACAATCGTAATATATTTTCTTTATCGCAATTATGTAAGACTGTACCACTAAACCAATTTAACCTCAGTTTTGTTATACCTACAGTAGTTTATGGCTTTATTCAATGAACAAAATATTTTAAATTCTAATTAAAAGATTTATTAACAATTAAAGCTGTATCATTAAGTATGCATTAATACCAGTACAACACTATCTAGAATAGGTATTTGTTTCAGCTTGGTCTTTTAACAGGAAAAGCAATGTAAAACGTTGACGGGTATCATAAATACTCAAAAAAAAAACAAATATGTATAAGATAGATAGCTAGTCTTCTATGTAAACGAGCTTTATTAACCTATGAGACTATTTTTTAAACATCATCTAATAATTTACTATCGTTATGCCACCAGTCCGCAAGAACTGTCAAGAAAATAGCTGTCGAAAAGAATTGCTAATCATCCAAGACGATCAAATGATATTGATAAAACCAGATTTAATGATAGAATACAATAATTACAAATACACGATCGAACAGACGAGAAAGATTTGCTTCGAAAAGAACAGCTTCGACGTGGACAGACTGGGAAATGGCGTCGCGATCAAATCAAGGAAATATAGATTCATGCTGCTCTTCACAAAAGATGGAGACGTTAAGATAGCGGTAAATATAAATCATAATTTAGAGGATGTTTTTTATTACAGATTAGGGACTGACTTCATTCGTGCTGATTACTATGTAAAATTTAATGAAAAACAGTATTATACCAAGAAAATATTTTTTTGAAACGAAAGCAGTAGCTTAAGAGAAATTCTACAATAGTAATTTTACAATTCGCACATGATGTTAGGACTTTTTCTAAGTCCGCCTGACTAGCTATCACCCTCAAGTTGAAAACCTTTTGTCAAGTATCTTTCGGTGTGTTTTAGGGGCTACACTTGAGAGGCAGTTGTCCTTTTCAAATTTAAAATATCTATCATCTTAGACTATATAATTATTTAACATCAGTTGAGATTGTAGTCAAACTTTAAAATCTATAACGTATTTACGAAACAAGAGCAGTCCCTTGAGATCCTTTATTGTCAAACTGTTGGGTCAGAGTGCAGAGAGGAAGCTTTTACGTTTCGTTCTGTCGATGGCCTCACGCTCATGTAAGCCCAATATTAAAAGACTGCGGAGCACAGCCCTCGCCATAATGGTTTAGGTTAGTTCAGGTTTTTATTTTTGAATGCTATTAGCTATTCGCTATTGGCCTTACAAGGCCTTTACAGCTTCACCGGACTATTAGTTCAGGTATAAGAATAGTACAGAGTACAAATATTATCCATAAGCTACATGGACATTCCGAAAGATGATATCTTTTAAACCATATCGTTCGCCCGCTGGCATCGGAAGAGACAACATCGATCTGATGTTGCTCTGTGACGGAGCGAAACACGTTTAGAGGTAGTAGTGGTCAATCAATTCCAGGCGGAAGTGCAAGGCAGCGTCCACTATAATATCCGATATATCTTGTACCACAGTAAATTACCCGGCGCTTCTGTTTCGGTATATTTTTCTACTGATCCTCAAACTTTCCGCTGTAATACCATTAACTGGAATAATCCGTTGTCGTATAAGACCTAAATACAAAGATATGTTGACCAGGTCGCCAAGAGTTATATGGGAACAGTGGACGGTATGTGCGGTGCTTTCGATGGTGAGCCCCGTAACGACCGAAGCTTACCAGACGGCTCTCTCGCCAAGAGTATCGACGAGTTTGGACGAGCCTGGTCTAAGCCTGGGCTGCCGGCTGATGCTTGCGCACCCAAAGTCGTACCACCTAACGAACAGAAGAAAGTTTGGGACATTTGCTCTGCGATAACGTGAGTTACTCCCTCTTTTTTAACTCATCATCAGACTGTAAGAAACCCACTGCAGGGTTATAGGATACTTCTCCGATAAATCTAAGTTTATAAGTTTTCCCACATACAGCAATAGGTATATTACAAAGAACAAGACGAGCCTAGAAATCATTAAGTATTGACTTATAAATGGCAAATTTAAATTATGTATTTGACATAAGAGATAACCCTGAATCTACCACCTCCTCCCTTTACCCCTTCCCCATACAAAGGCTAGCAACGCACTTGCAGCTCATCAGGCGACCCATCTGTTCGTTTGCCTCCTTTGATATAAAAAAAAAACTTTTCTTCTGTTTTATGCCTGGGTAATGGAACTAGAGCAAACGTTATCATCATAATTACATGAGTCTATAAGAGGCGCACTGCACTACGATTTCAAAGTCTAAGAGAGTCACAGTTCTATGTTTTACTCGTGGACGCCCAGTGGTCGACATTCGACCATAGTTATTTTATTTTTTAAAGTTTGAACTTTATTAGGGTTCTTTTGTCAAAGGATATACTTCTATAATCAAAGGTTTTCATCCTGGCTACTCAGTTATTTGCCATGATCTTTAATTATATAAACATTTAAAAAAATCTATGTGTAAATGAAAATTGAAATATTGCAACGTTGTAACCGCGAAGGTTTAAGTCGTGGATTACTTTTATGAACGAAATTCCTATTTTAATTTGGCTCATTTTTTATTAAATCATCATTTGAAATGAGTTAACCATAAAAAATAATAAACATTACAATAATAGTTATATTTTATAATATCATTGTTGAATGTAGGATGAAAATGGTAATTGGAACGTAAGAGTTAAAAATACAT
Organism: Antheraea mylitta; assembly: GCA_014332785.1. NCBI lineage: Eukaryota > Metazoa > Arthropoda > Insecta > Lepidoptera > Saturniidae > Antheraea > Antheraea mylitta. The sequence continues at coordinate 3,183,397 of JACEII010000003.1, forward strand.
ACAGTCAAACACAGCAACCTCCTTCACAACCTTTTTTGAAGTTCGTAATTATTGACGGCTGTCAAAATGTATTTTTTATTTACATGTGCTTATATGTTGTGTAAAACTCAAGCAGTAATGTGAGTAGTGCATATTTTAATTAATTTAATGTACTTCTAATGCATTTTATATAAAATAAGCTGCTTTGTGCACTTCTCCGCCAAATAAACTTTAACTATGCCAAATTTCAAGTTTACTCGTTTACGGGAAACAGGTTAAAAAGGGGTACAAAAATTTTGCTTCACGTATTAATATATAGATAATGTTTTCCTTCACCGTCAGCCAACAGTGATACCAACTTTCATTAATAGGTATATGCAAATTCGGAAAAATTGTTAGGGCTCTTTTCTCTTTTTGTGTGTTCTTTTACCCATTCATTTGACTTTCCACGAAGAGTCATCACAAGTCTATGAATTCGAGCTGGCCTTATATCTCATCTATCAGGTGTATATGACTATCAAGTTTATAAAAATATTTTATCTATAACGTATTTTTTCCTTGCCTTATTATAGGAAAGAACCTTTGTCTGAATGCGGTAAGGTGTTGAACTTGAACAAATGGCGTCACATTTGCCTGGAGAAGATTTGCGAATGCACTGACCTGGAGGTGAACGGCACCAAACGCACCGAGGAGGAGTGCCGCTGCCTACTGCTGGAGCAACTCGTAGCGGAGTGTCTCGCAGCTGATAAGGATATAAGTATTGACACCTGGAGAATCAAGATGAATTGCCGTGAGTACTACTTTTCTCTGGAGTTCCTATAGCCATTTAACATATTTCTCATATTTGAAGAAATGGTTCATGACCAGTGCTCTAAGTCAGTTATTTGAATGATTTATACTGTTAATGCTGTATTGCCAGTATACTAATATACCAGAGAATATCATGCATTCTACGCATATGCGTAGAATTTCAATAGTAGTTTCAATCTATGATTGAAACTGATTCGGATAAAATTTTGTTTGGGGTCAACTCTTATTTTCAAACAGTACAACTAACGGAAACAATATTTTTGACGGAGAATACTAAAGTCAAAATTCATTTCAATTATGAAGCGGAATAGGGCTTAGATGTGTCTTTGAAAATCAACGCTGTAGTATGACTTAGTTGTACTGGAGCATGCATTTGAATTGGAGTGCTATTGGACATTTCTAATCAATAGGTTTTGTCTGACATGTCTTTAAGGCCCTTTGTTATTTTGACAAAAAATAGATTTGTTATCTTTTTTTTTCGAACTGTTTACGCTATTGGTCTGACAAGCTTTCACAGCTTCATGGGGCTACATCATGTATTATCATACGTATCGACATAAGTCTTTCTTTCGCTTTCGATAGTTATTAAATTGTGTACCACCGGTGGTACACGTAGTCTAAAGATCAAGTTATTGTGTACCACCGGTGGTACAAGTGGTCTAAAGATCAAGTTATCGTGTACCACCTGTGGTACACGTGGTCTAAAGATCAATGTGTCTATGTTTAGTAATTTAATTTCTAAATAATAATGAATGGTTATCTCTTAGCGGCGGATTGTCCACCGCCATTGGTGCACTACGACTGCTACCGCAAGCGTTGTGAGCCAACATGCTCGGCGTACAGCACCGCGCAACACGTGTGCCCGGCGGAGGACGGACAGTGCTTCCCGGGCTGTTACTGTCCCGAGGGCAAGCTCAGGAAGGGAGACCAGTGCGTCGTGCCGGCGGACTGTTTGGATTGTGAGTTATTCTGAACAAACATAATTATAATACACAGTACATAACAATAAGTACCTGGTGGACCGAGCCTAGCTTAAATTAAAACAAAATGTTTGCCTTATAAAATTAACATTTTCATACAACAAAAAAAATATATCTCTACTGCTGTCGCCCGGATTCGAACTGGGGTTACACGGATTTTTGGAGCAACCAACTGAGCTATCCATCTGAGCTATTTTTGTTTGGCAGTGCCTACGAACAATACCTTATTCTAGCTACATTTTTTCATTGTCTGAAAACTCAATTAGAAAAGTTTTCTATGAATAAAATCTAGCTAGACCGATTTATACTAATATTACATACTAAGTATCACGGAAATAGATGACGCCGTTTCCGAGATCCTGAATATATACAAATATAAAAATATATAAGTATTGCTCATGTAAAGGTATTAGATAGATCATAGCACACAAATATCTGTGTGTACTATATACCGACATGACTGACGACGCGGTTAGTAGCTTCATCCATCGTGCCGGAGACGCTCCGGCGCGAAACTTTGTTGATTATAACCTAAAGATGGCTATAAAGGACCAAAATGAAACCGTCATAAAAGCAAATAACGTCATTAAATCTGTTCTAAAAAAGATAAACAAAATTACAAAAATAAATATATAAATTAAAGATAAATAAATAAATGAGAAAACTCCCAATACTTTCTCTCAAATACGATTTTGACGCACGCAATAAAAAAAAGAAAGCAAAAAAGGAGCGGAAGAAAAAAACCTAATTGTAGTTGAGAAAATTTATTCAGATACTTATTTACGTTAATAATGAAGCAGTATTGAAGATTATTAATCTTTAACTATTTAATCTCTAATCTTCTTTAATTCTTCTTTAATCTTTAATTAATTAATCTAAGATACGAGAACCGATTCGATCCATAATATCAATATTATAAATAATTTTGCCTTCACAAAATTATCTTAACGAAATCAGTTAATCAAATAGATCTGATGAAAATGAAACTCTCCACTACGGGTTTAAAATATTCTACCACTAGATTATAAATACATAAATGTATAACTAAAGTAAGATCGACATGCACAATAGTAATTATCTCAGTTAAATAGAATAAAAATGTTGCAATAATTAATCGGGAATAAAAAAAATCGATCTAGTGATTTAGCAAAGATTTCACAAATAACAAAATTACCCAAAAAATAACTTATAAGAGATATCGCTTCCAAACCGAAAATTACAAAACAGTTTAATCAATTGGTCTAGATGGCACTTGATAATATGCGTAACTAGTGGGCCTGGTTTTTTTTTATATCATAGGAGGCAAACGAACATGCGGGTCACCTGTTGTTAAGTGATCACCACCGTCCATAGACACTTGCAACACCAGGGGAGTCGCAAGTGCATTGCCAACCTGTATTTGGAAGGAGGGTGGCGGAGGGGCATGAAGGGAAGGAGGAAGGGGAAGGAGAGAGTAGGTGGGTCTCCGACTCTCTCACTGACCGAACGAAACGCAACAATGCACTGTTACTTCACGTCGGTTTTCTGTGGGTCGGGTGGTGCTTCCCCGGACGAGCCGACCCATTCGTGCTGAAAACAATAATAGCTTCAGCTTGGCTCTACCACTACTGAACGTTGTCCCGCCATGATAATAAAAAAACCTTAACAAATGATGTACCTCAAACTTCCTCCTGAAACACTTTATCTAATGGTGAAAACCACACTAAAATGGCAATGAAACTCCATTGAGAAGTTTTTGAGTTTATCACGAACAAACAGACAGACAGACGAGGTAGAGGCTTTGTATTATAATATGAGCGGTATATATGAAAGGCACTTGCACCGGAGTCGGAACGCCGGGCAAGTACGTGACGTTCGAGGGCGACGATCTGCCCTACCTCAGCAACTGCACCTACGTCGCCTCCAGGGACAGGAACGCGACCGGTGAACACCTCTATCAGGTCAGTCTTCTTTCCATATTTACAAAGTTCATAAATCAGAATAGTTATTATAGTATCATGTTGCACATTTCAAATTATTTAAAAAAAATACAACGGTGGATTGGATAGAAAGAAGTATGAATATAACATTTATTTACAAGCTTTAAAGTTTATTTTTATACAGTAAGAGTTCTAGCATTTGATCACATTCTCACTTAATACCTTTCTCCTCCGCAACTTAACAAAGGAGTGCCTTTAAAGTTTAATTTCGAAATGTACCTATTATAATTGGTTGACGTTAGATTTTTAATTTAAGGGTTTTTTTTTCTCGAACTAACTACGCTATTGACCTAGCAAAGTCTTAACAGCTTCACCGGACTACTAAGGCGAGCGCTTAAGGTTTTATTTTTGGCAACTAGCTCAGGGGTGGCACACCTCGGCTTGGCTGTTGCCTGTTACATGAAACTCGTGACTTATCTTAGCTAACCTAAGCTAACTAATTATTCATATATGTATGAGTTGTTGAAACATATATGTGTACCAAGCATACATATCTCAACAACTCTTACATATATTTCTTATCGAAAAATTTATTTAATTTAAGGACATTATATAAACGCTACCACCATGCAATGATTTTATCATGATGTTTTTCTTCATCCGGATCACTGCAGTTATCTGACCTACATTGATCGAGGCGATATCCGAACATTTCTTTGAGTTACTTGAACTACTCACCGATTTCCGTAAAATAGGTGGTTGTGAAGACTTAGTAATTGATATTAGAAACAATTAACATGATTGTGACATTTAAAAGGTATTCGCAACGAATGGTCCCTGCGAAGACAACGCTGAAGCTACATGCACAAAGAGTATCCACCTTATTTATGCAAAGAACATAATCTACATCACGAAGGATTCCATCACAAAGAAGGTAATTTTTTGATTAAACCATGTAGTATATGTTTAGAAAGAGGTGACAACAGAGAACAACAAAGAAATACATTTTCTTTGTCATATTCTATAAAGGTTTATTTTCTTAACGCAGTAACTATATTGTTGTCATTGGATAAGATTTAGAAGAGATATTCCAATGGAAATTTACATAAATTTGAGATTATATTATGTTTGGGAAATTTCGCACTTCATAAAGATTTAATTACCAAAATGGATGATGAAAATATGCAGGAAATATTGGGAGGATTTATTTAAATACAATGTATATTTCGCAGCTGATCACAACCGTTGGAGATGTTGCTATTTACAAATACCCGTATAAGAAGGACTGGGGGACTATCAGTTTACTGAACGGTCAAGATATTTCCGTTGCGCTTCTGGACATACACGTCGAGGTTCGTAGTATATATTGTTGATCTTTCAATTTTTTGATTAATTATAAACTAAGTCTACCAATAATTTGAACCAAATCTTCCACCTTGAAGAGAAAATATTATCTCGGAAAAAGGTTTATCTTATTCGTCAGTTTTTGTGAGGTCATTTTAAAGCGCTCAGCCAAATGTATCACAATTCCAGGTCTAACGCCTAAAAGCCTCATTATGATTTCATTTTGATTTCCAAATTAAATGTTTATATCGTAGGTTATATCTATTATCACAGTTTATACAAATGATTATCGAGTTGGTTAATAGTTTCTTGCGATCATTTCAATGTCCTAACAAGGAAATTTTTGTAACGTCAGAATGCATTTTTCGTGGTATTATTTGCCATCCACTTAACCTATAGATAATAACCAAACTATGTTGTGTGAAAAAAAAACCAATATTACAAAGTATAGAATCAAATAACATAAAATTATGTATAAAATATAAAATCCACTACACGACATTCTAAGATACCCCGGAAAACTGCCTAAAGTATTTTGTCATGATGATAATTATGACCCAGGAATTAAAATAATTGGATAAGAGGGAGAAATTAATAAATGACAAGTATAAAAAAAAAGAAAAACTTGGTCCTATAGCTAACAGTGATAGAATCGAAGATGGAATTCAATGTGCGCGTCCCATCGTTCCTGTACGGAAACAAGACGGAGGGTCTGTGCGGAGTGTGCGCCGGCTACCAGGACTACCTCATCGCCAGCAACGGAACTCCCACGGATGACTTCGATATGGTTCGTTTTTTTTTTTGTGGATTTCCATTAAGTGTTCAATCTTAAGTATTTCGAGCGGGTCGTAGTTGTGAAGCGCCTTCTTAGGGACTAAACTGAATGATTTTTTTTTAACATGTGTTTAG
>JACEII010000003.1:3194337-3235209 GCA_014332785.1 Antheraea mylitta
GGACAGGAGGCGGCGCGCGTCTCCTGCACCACGCAGCACTGCGCCGCGCCGCTCTGCTCCGACACCGAGAACCTCCGCACGGACCCAGCACCGCCCGGACGCTGCTGTCCCGACTACTCCTGCGGTTAATATTACCTTCAAGTCTACATCTTTTTTATATATATATATATTATAGGAGCCGAACGAACAGATGGGTCGGAAGTCGCAAGTGCGTTGCCAACCTGTATTTGGGAGGAGGGTGGGGGAGGGGCAGGAAGGGAAGAAGGAAGGGGAAGGGGAGGGTAGGTCGGTCTCCGGCTCTCTCACTGACCGAACGAAACGCAACAGCTCAAGCACTGTTCCTTCACATCGGTTTTCTGTGAGAGGGTGGTGCTTCCCCGGACGAGCCGACCCATTCGTGCTGAAAACAATAATAGCTTCAGCTTGACTCTAACACTACTAAACATCATCATCACCGTTCATCTTTCTAGGTTATAACAGATTTTATCAACATTGCACAAAATCCTTAAAGAAGGGCTCGTACATACGGACTAACAATGTCCTTAGCACGTTTTATGCCAAGACATTGTTGTCTGAAATCTCATTCAGGCAATATGATATCTTGACAAAACAAAGATTAAATGATAATGAGATTTATAATACTTTTTTTTTAGCTGTCTACGCTCTTGACCTGACGAGCTTTAACAGCTTAACTGGACTACATCACATAATATTACGTTACAACATCATACATAACCTGATATAAGTAATTCTTTTGTTGTCAACAGTTATCAAATTATGGACCATTGGTGGTACACGTGGCCTAAAGATTAAGTTTATCGTGTAACACCAGTGGTAAACGTTACCTAGAGATTAAGTTTATCGTGTAACACCAATGGTAAACGTTACCTAGAGATTAAGTTTATCGTGTAACACCAGTGGTAAACGTTGCCTAGAGATTAAGTTTAACATGTCCACCGGTGTACACGTGGAACGGAACGCGTTAGATAATTCAATTACAGAAAAAAAGTACTCAATATAACAGACGATAGTTTGCAAACATTTTAAATGTCAGTTATTTTTCGAACGTGAAGCAATCGGAAGCTACAAAGAATTTATTGAAAGCGAATGCATTCAAACATAATATACGCGAACACAGATGAATATGAAGATTATTTTTTTTTATATCATAGGAGACGAACAGATGGGTCACCTGATGTTAGGTGATCACCACCGTCCATAGACACTTGCAACAACCAGGGGCGTCATAAGTGCGTTGCCAGCCTGTGTTTGGGAGGAGGACGGGGGGACAGGAAGGGAAGGAGGAAGGGGAAGGGTACGTGGGTCTCCGGCTCTCTCACTGACCGAACGAAACGCAACAATGCAAGCACTGTTACTTCACGTCGGTTTTCTGTGGGTCGGGTGGTGCTTCCCCGGACGAGCCGACCCATTCGTGCTGAAAACAATAATAGCTTCAGCTTGGCTCTACCACTACTTTTATTTTTAAAATGAGGCTCATCATTTGATGACATTAAATTAATGCTTTAATATCCTCCCTAATATTATAAATGCGAATGTGAATTAGTTTGTTACGTTTTCATACTTAAGTACTGAACGGTTCATCGTAACATTTTGCATACACGTTTTCAAAGGCATACAAGAGAACATTCAGTACTTTATATTTAAAATAAGTAGTAGCTTAGGATTACGTTAAATCTACATTAATACGAACGATATCTTAATCCGTGGCCGGGGGAGCGAATTGTTCTCTAAGAACTATTTGTTTTTTTTTAATATATAATTGCTTACAATATGTATTTTTTAAGGCACTTGTTTGTTGCCCAGAAAAATAAAAAAATAAATCGCCGGTAAAAGCTGGTATCTTAATAACTCGAATTCCAATAGATTCTAAATTCTAGAACAACGTTATCACGATAATTTCCATTCTGAGTTACAATAATAATTATTATTTAAGTTCTTTCGTATCATAGTTATACAAAACCTAATGCAAATGAACCGATCAATACATTATAACATATATTTCCAGTACCCAAACCCCAGGTGAACTGCGAAGAGCCCAAGAAAATGAAATGCGGCTTCGGGCAAGTGTTAAAACAGAAGACCACTCCGAACGGATGTAAGGAGTATGCTTGTGGTAAGAAAACGAGGACAATTTTGTAAATTAGCTGTGAAATTATAGTTATGTTTGTATTTTTAATAATGGCAATTGCAATAGTTTGAAATAAATGCAAAGGTTTATAGTTAATATAACAATAAAATTTTATAAAAAATTTTTAACAATTAATAATTTATATTTACAAAATATCTCTCATGCAGAATTGTTATCACGCTAACAGGAACTCGTGTCATAGCGCGTGACGACACTGCTTCCCAAACAATGTTCAGACACTTTGAATATTGGCACTGAAGCAAAATTATATTGATCTGAACGTTACGACGTCAACATAACTGCATGACGCGTGGTATACATGTTTTAGCGGGAATTTTAAAAAATAACTATAAAAACAGTGTTTTTGGCGGCATTTTAGTCTGTCATGTAGTGTCTTTTATATTTTATACACAATATTGCGTTATTTGACTTTATATTGGGTAAAATAATTTGCGTTTTACGTATTATAGTTTGGTTATTGTGCACGAGTGAAGTAGATGGAAAATAATCTAGAGCAGAGATCCCAAACTTATTCATTCCACAACGGCCTTTTAAGTTTGGCATTTTTTCACGACGCGGCGCCCTTACATAGCAAGCTGGTCGAGATAGGTATAGTCGATAGAAATATGTGCAATAATATAATTTAGACAGTCATAAATATCTAAAATAACATACATAACATGGATCTGTGTGTGTTGGGAATTTAATAGTTTATATTGTCCCCCAAATAACTAAGTTAACTCGCACGCTTTGGGAACCTCTGATCTAGAGCATTGTTTTTCAAAGTGTGGGTCACGATCCCGGGGGGGTGGGGTGACGGAGCCTCTTTAGAGGGGTCAGGAAGCGAAGTTCCATACCGGAGTTTCAAAAGGCTGAATTTATACGTAATAAATTTACGATTTATTCGATACTATTACGTATTTATCCGAACGTTCATTCTGAAAATGAATAAATATTTTTAAATTAATATTTGCCACAAAATAAAATACATGAAACGGGTAGGGGAATCGCGGATAATGGGGTCGCAGGTAGAGGGGCGGTGGGTGGGCGGTCGCGTAATATTTCTTCATACTAAAGGGGTCGTGTCAAGATCAAGTTTGAAAAACACTGATCTAGAGGATTGATTGTCAAATAAAATTAAAAAAAAAAAAAAAACATTTTTTTTATATTTCTAGATCCGTTTCCGTTGATACGTTTTCAGAATGTATGCCACCGAGCGAGTGTGAGCCGATACCGAGCGACAACGAAGTGGAGATCATAGAGGCCGGTATGGAGCGCGTCGTCGACAACAGCGGGTGCTGCGCGCGCGTCGAGTTCGTGTGCCGCGTCGAGACATGTCCCCGCGCGCCGCTCTGCCCGCAGTTCCACGACCTCAAGACCAACAACGTCTCCGGGAAGTGCTGCCCAGAGTTCTCCTGCGGTGAGATTCTTAATGTTTGTTAAGTCAAAAACGGATAGAAATTATTTTAATGCAAAACGATACAGTATCCGTCTCACGTGTGTCATTACATTTCAAAATGACCCAAATCCAATTTAAATGGTTCATATAACATGTTTCATTTTTTTCCAGTTTCTGAGAACAAAGTTCAAATTTTACCGTTTATAAGGTATTTCGCTTTTTTTATGATCTTCAATTTTACATATACTGAGTGACTGGTTACTCGTTAACAATATTTTTGCAGGATACTCTAGTTATCGATACACGTTTTAAACCGATTTAAAGGTGATTAATATTTGACCTAATTATTTAGAAATTACAAAAATCATAGTCAATACCCCAACTCTAGTTAATATAAGCGTATAGATTTATCCTATATTTCCAATATCCTTTGTCCATTCTGCATTGTTGGTGATCAACGCAAGAAAGTAACCCGACTAATATGCAATTATTAGTTTTTTTTTAAATAATAGCCAGTGCAAACACTGCTGATAATGATGCTGCAAGAGAATATAATAATATCGCAAGCTTTGTTCATGCTATATGCGGTATTACATTTAAACGATTTTTGATTAATAATATAAATAAATTAAGAAAAATGATGCGGACATAAAGAGTTTGCGAAAATATTAAAAAAAGAGAATATCTAATGGACTCTGTAAATGGGTATGAGAGGTTGTACCAATTATTTTATATTTGAACGAATGGCGATTGGCCAGTACTTTTCGGTAAGAGTTATTATGTCTTAACTCGTGGTGCAAAGGTAATCTTAAAGATAAATGTTTGAAAGCCCAATAATGAATAATAGTTTTGCGTAGTACATTGGTTTCAATCCTCGATTCATGGGATCAGGATGATATTCATGCTATACTGTTAAAACCAGACATTATTGAAGCTGAAATTCTCTTAATAGATTACTTGATTGTGTCTTCAATAACCATTTATTTTATAAAATCTCAAAATCGAAGAGAATCGTTACACGTTGTCTTCTTTTAGTCTCGTGGCATAGAAATTAATAAAGATCAACTTAAATTAGAGTTAAAAACTCAAAATATATTGATTAAAAATTATTTTGTGGTATTGACACGGTCGAACGTCCACAGAATTACCAAAAGACAAGTGCGTTGTTAAACTGGAATGGGAAGCAGCTGCTAAAGGAGGGGAAAAGGCTCGTCCGTCAGCTCAAGTTTTACTCAAAGATGTACGTATTAATTGATTTAATCCTTTAGTATAGAAAATGATCAGTAATAACCTCCCTATTAGTGTTATCTACAAGCCGAGACAACTGACTCTTAGTGTTTACCAGGGAGCGTTTGTGCCATCTCAGAATTTATGCTCCGTAGTATTATCTTCCATCCAGTTTACTTGTGTACAATAACAGAATTATATTCCTTAAAATACCATCAATATTACCCGATTAAGCCTCCCACGGCAGCGGCTCAAACCTAAGTTCGATCCCTCGGTAGGGAGCCCTTGAGTGCGTTGCTTGCGCGATACGGTGACACACAAATATACATCACCGCTACAACACTACACGATCACCCCCACACGCGTGCACGCCTACAAACTTACACATGAAAGTGGAAGGGTTTAATTTTTCTTTTCCCTTATCGAAAAACTCTCAATTTTCCGATAATAAATATATGGAGGAGTTAATGAGGCTTGGTACACATATACGTTTCAATAACTCATACATATATGAATAGTTAGCTAGGTTAGCTAATATAGGTCGCGATTTTGCATGCAACAGTCAACAGCCAAGCCAAGGTGTGCCGTGCACCCTTGACCTGGTTGCCAAAATAAAATCGGCTGAGTGCCTCAAGCACTCGCCTTAGTAATCCGGTGAAGCTGTTGAGACCTTGCTGGGTCAATAGCGTAGTCATTTCGAAACAAACAAAAAAAACCATCAATATTACGAAATACAAGATAATGAGTAGAATATAAAAGTAGCACTAAGATTCCACCAAAAACTTAATACAAGAAAGAAACCATAAAATTTAATTAAATTACACAAACAAATTCCAAAAAGAAAATTGTCACATTTGAAAAATGGAAAAGAAAAAAATGCCCAACAATTGGCAAACCCATTCAGCAAAATGTTCAGTACAACAGTACGCCAGCGCTGATTTTCGATGGATCGATTCTTGTTTATGAATGGAATATAGGAAACAACTGAAAAGAGTTACCGCTTGATACAGATCGGATCAGTATGGTTGGACGGTCCCTGTCGATCGTGTAAATGTGAGTCTACAGCGGGGGGAGCGTCACCGAGCTGCTCCGTGACGGAGTGCACGCCGATACTCAGCACGGAGCAGTTCGTGGTGGAACCGCGGCCGGTGCCCTTCACGTGCTGCCCGCAACCAGTACAAGTCGCCTGCAGGGATGGAGACAACATCTATAAGGTCAGTTGGGTTTTTACCTATATGGGTAACAATTATACATGGCAAATCCATAAAGACACGAGAGTTTTCACTATTCAGAGAAATAAGAGTACCAAATACCGTTCATAGTTGTAGAGACACAATGTAAGCGTTTAAGGTAGAGTGCATGGTAAGCAAATAATTATATGAGACCGCGACGTATGAACGGCGAGCCAGTTACTGCGCGCTGGCCCACACTAAAGGTCGGGGAATATTAAAATTAAACTACGCAAGCTAACAATTGCACTTTTAATTGAATAACCCCAGTCCTGAGGACCTTTATCAACCAGAAGAAGCAGTAACTCAATCGGAGGTCAAACATCTAAACCTACAACTCCGAAATTGGTGACGTTACCTTGTAATAGCTTTTATATTTTAACTCCCTAATTATTATTATAAATGTGAATGTGACTCTGCTTGTTGGTTTGTTATGCTTCCACGCATTAACTGCTTAATTACGAAATTTTGCATACAAGCTGCCAGAGGTGTAAAAAGGTACATGAAATGTTTCATCCGCAGTGGTACCGAAATGTAGGGTCTAATCTATATTCACCAGAGCATAAGCTTCGGTACTAATATACGTATAGCTTTTATATAGCTATATATGTTTTCACGATATGTAGTACTTATATAGTAGTACCCATTCAGTTAAATATATCTACCCTTTCAAAACCATATCAAGCATTTCATATACTAAAATTACAGAAAATAATTAAACTTGATAACGTACCTAATATTTGTAGATCGTACCCTAAAAATGTATGCGTACTATCAAATATAAAAGTGTTCAAAATGCAAACGTATTACTACTACATTGTATTGAACGAATACAATACTAAGGTGGGAGAGAACTGGACGTCCCCTACGAATCCGTGTGAGAAGTACGAGTGCGTGCAGGGAGACGACGACAAGCTCGAGAGGGTCACCAAAGTCGAACACTGCGATGCTGACTGCCAACCTGTTAGTAAAAGTCTTGCTAATTCTTTAAATCTCTTTTCTAGGAATATTATTACGGCTATCAGTGCCTCTAATTATTCTAACCCTTCTATGCTCTTGTTTCTTTAGACGTTCAATTATAACTTCAAGTGGCGATGGAAATGCTTCAACAATGTTTTTTTTTATATTTCTGTAATTATGTTAACCCCAGTTAAATTCTAAATTTGTTTAAAAAAAAATTGTTTCAAAACTCCAAGTAGAATTTCAATGACAGGAGTTATCTTATTAGGGTTGAGGTAAACTTTAGCTGGAAGTGTCAACTATTATTAAAGATGTAGATGGACGTATGTTACTAAAATAACCCAATTGGCATTCAAACTTTGTTCTTATAATTTTAGTATCAAAGCTTTATCTATAACTTCAATAACAGGTGTGAATGTTATCAAGGTTGCTGTAAGTTTCAATTTTAGATACAGAAACCTGTTTAACAGCATCAAACTCTTATTTTTGTTGCGGTATTGACCCCAATTCAAATTTAACGGTTGATATTTTCATTTTTGTGTCCAAAGCATTAACTATAACTTCTATGACAGGAGTTACTCCTATTAAGGTTGGGGCAAACTTTAATACATACAGAAGTATTGTACCAGCGTTATTATTTCTGTGTAGTGTTGATTCTAGGTTAGTTCGAAATTTGCTCTTATTGTTTCCAATATGAAAGCTTTAACTATAACTTTAATGATGGGGAAAATATAATGTTATCAGGGTTGGAAGTACTTCCCGGCGACATCGGAATCTGGGGAATGTTGTGGGAAATGCCAACCGGTCGCTTGCATTGTCGACGGCGAGGAGCGTCCCGTTGGGGAGAAGTGGACTTCCACAGACTTCTGCGCGAACTACACCTGTGTTAACCTTAACGGAACGGTATAAGAGTTCAACCCATTTCTTTGTAATACCTTCTAGCTATATAGCTATAGTATCATCATTTATGATTTTGTTGAATGGGTTTTTAATCTCTCCAGTTACAAGTGCAAAGCTCGAACGAAACCTGCCCCGAAGTATCGGAGAGTCTTAAGAAGCAGTTCGTTGTGAAGGAGGAAAAAGTACCAGGCAAATGTTGTCCCACGCAAGTGCTTACCGCCTGTCGCGTTGGAGATAAAGTTTACAAGGTAACCTATGTTATAAATAAGCTGTAGAATAGCAGACATAAGTTGTGAGTACAATCTTGACATGGATACTGTGGTTTTATTATTAAATTGTAATGTGAAAATATTTATTTTTAGGTTTTATTTTCGACATTTTTTTTTAGTTTTATTTTTGCCAACCAATCTTCTAAATTATTACTGCTATCGTCGTGTAGGTAATAATAATACAAGTTTCTTAAGGTGGTGGCCATCTTGGTACTACTTTCTGGGGACTTTTTTTTTTTGATTCTCAAAATTTGTTCCATCCACTTTTGTGCACAATATCCGAACTGTATTTCATGAAATGCCATCAATATTACAAAATATAGTCAAATAACACAAGATTATGAATGAAATGTAAAAGTCACAAAATGACATAAATACTAAGATACCGCCAACTACGGTTACTTAATGTGTTTAGCGTATGAGCTTAAACGTGAGGAAGGTTATGAAACACATTGTAGTGACATCATTGCCAGCCACCTAAGCCTAACATCACAGTTTCGTGTACATGACTATTACCCATTTCCTCATTTTTTTCCCAGTTATTCACCATAATAAGTTCACGTGTTTTTAAGTGGCTATAGCTTTCAATCCTAGCCAATCTAGCCAGCTAGCCAATCGCAATAGAATCGCAGTCTTGTGGTCTGGTTGATATAAGGCGCTACACTTAAAAACTAAGTTAAGATGGCTTCTTTGTACGTCTGTTGTCAAGTACCCTCTTTTTTTCTAAAATAGAGGAGTGTAAGGATTGTTGTTTTGTGGTAGAAATAAGTATGACAATGGTGTTTCTGTATTGGAACTTGCTTGTTACTTGGGAATAGCACTCAAATGTACTATCAAGAACTTCAATAAGAATATGAAACCAGGTACAAGTTGATATAACAATTTTATAATTACTATGAGAAACATTGTCCAAAGACAACATATCGCACTGGTGGTGCTTTTTGTGAACTGAAGGGTTCAAGTGGGTTATTTACTTCAAGTGGCTTCAAGTCTCAAGTTATAAACCTGTCGCCCAGCACCTATAAGTTTGTGTGTTCCGACAGCTCCAATTGGGAGATAATCATCCTTTAGATTTAGCGTAGTCTTGTGGCATCATCAATTAGCATCTACTGAGATTGTGATCAAATAATAAATATTGGACAAAAAATCTTAACCATTCGTCTTAGGCAGTTATAAAAACTACTTCAAATATAATTTCAATATTAAAGCGCATTGTCTAGAAAAGATCTTGCAGTGCGTCGCGTATATTGCCTAAAGCTAGAATTGATTGTCATCAGCGATCTGGTGCAATATAACAGCAATTCAGAGGTAGTCCTAATTAGCTTTCTCAGCAAACTTACTTGTAGATTGGATGGCCTTTTTATTAACGACTGTACTGGACTATATGTATGTCGAGACGTATATATAGTTAATAAAATATGTATGTAATACAGTTAAGAATACTAATACTAATTTAAGAATTTGTACATTAACAATTTCATCTAATGTAGATACACTATTATTTGAAATAAAGTTTTACGAAATATTTGTAGGTGGGAGAGAATTGGACTTCTCCAACGAACCCATGCGAGAACTACGATTGTGTTTACACGGAGGAAGGGAAACTGGAGAAGATCACAACGATCCAGCACTGCGACTCGGATTGCCAGCAGGTAAGCAGATAATATCACATATCTTGTTCAATTTTATCGTTTTCTACCAAACTTTTTTCAGTAGTGTTGTTTTAAAGGATAGACATATGTGTGGGCAATAATATTTCATCTAAATAGCCGATAGCGTAAGGGTCAATTTAATTTTATTTAAGCTACTTATGCTAAATATATACAAATTTGAATCTTTTAAAAAAATGAATACGAAACTGGAAAACTTACAAGTTGAAATTAAGTAGGAGATGTCAAAGAGCGACATGATTTTCATATTTATGATTTTGAACACTTTTTGAAATCTTGATATTATAAATGTGAAGGTTGGTTGTTTAAGCATTTGACGGCATAACTACTGAACCGATCATAGTGAAATTTTGCATGCTTCTTCTATGTGGTGCAAAAAAGATCAGATTCTTTTCTTGAGAAAAAAAATCACATTCCCTTAGGATGAAATCTATACCAACGCAAGTAAAGCGGCTAACGGAAGCTAGTAACGTTAAAATGAACTAGAATATAATGAAAGATGTAAAGAAATTTGGAAAAAATTCTGGTTTCTGAGAATCAACTTGGCGTGCTTTGAGTGAACCTTTAGAGTTATTAAGATAAAACACAGTGGGAGGATCCGCTAGTGGTTAATATTAAATTATGTTTTTTTTAGGGTTCTAAGTACTTCCCAGCGGAGGCCGGTAGTGGGGAGTGCTGCGGCAAGTGCAAGCCGGTCGCCTGCATCGTCGACGGAAACGAACGACCCATCGGGGAGAAGTGGACCTCCACTGACTTCTGCACCAACTTTACCTGTGTCGATTTGAATGGAACGGTAATTTTTTTAACGACTATTATTCACATAAATAGCTGAGCATTCATTTTGAATTACATCAAATTTGTTTTCCTATTTATGAATCGTTTTAAATATTATTGTGCTATCTAAGTAAAATCAAAACAGAGATAACTAATATATAAGACCCGCTATAAATAACGTTAGATGTTGTGTAGTCCGGTGAAGCTGTTAAGACCTTGCTAGGTCAATAGCGTAGTCAGTTCGAGAAAAAAAAAAACGTTAGATGTTAAGGAGTGGGAGAGGGTAATGATAATATGACATGAGAGGAAAAGTGACAAACTTCTCTTCAACAGAAACGATAATGTAGAATGTTAGATTTAATGGTGATTTGTAAAAAAGGAAAATTTAAATAAGATAGAAAGTACTATTTTAATAATTTTAAGGTTTAAAAAATGTGAATTTTATGACGTCACACCAAGATAGACTCACAAGTGTGACCAGCTCCGAAATTTGTGTAATTCTTCTGACGTATTTTTTTTTATAACTTCACAGGTTAAATGTTTACCTTTATCAATTTTTTGTAGTAAAGCAAGAAATAATTTCAATCCGAATCCTAACTAATATTATAAATTTAAATGTGAGTTTGTTAATTTATCTATTTATAATTATGCCTTCATGCCTTTACTACTCAACCGTCGTGATCGTGACATTTTACATACACATTGTCAGGAGCACACAACAGTATATAGGTTATCTTTCTATCTATAAAACAGTTATATTTTCGAAGGTAGAGAAAACATACATTAACACTAGTGAAGTCACGGGTAAGAGCTAATATTAAATAATAATGGTATGAGTGTGATTTCCATTGCAGCTACAAGTGCAAAGTTCAAACGAGACGTGCCCCGAAGTGTCGGAGGCTGTGAGGAAGGAGTTCGTCCTGAGCGAGGAGAAGATTCCCGGAAAGTGCTGTCCGAAGGAGGAGCCGGTCGCGTGTCGTGTCGGGAACAAGATTTACCAGGTACAGTGATACTATATATTCAACAAAATGTTGGTCATATTGTTAGTCTGTTTGGCTCCATAAATAGATTTTGTAATGATATCGGATGATTGCCCTATTTATAGTAGGTTATGGAGATTAGCTAATATGTATGTAAAAGAGTATTGATCTAACCTTGATGGTACATTTGTCGTCAAGTATTTGCTGTTGTGTTTCATTGGTGAAATTAATTGTCTCATTGGTGAAATTAATTAGCACGTGCTCATTGATCAAATCAAATAACGCGCGTTCATTGGTCAAATCAAATAGCGCGCGCTCATTGATCAAATCAAATAACGCGCGTTCATTGGTCAAATCAAATAGCGCGCGCTCATTGGTCAAATCAAATATCGCGCGTTCATTGGTCAAATCAAATAGCGCGCGCTCATTGATCATCTCAAATAACGCGCGTTCATTGGACAAATCAAATAGCGCACGCTCATTGATCAACTCAAATAACGCGCGTTCATTGGACAAATCAAATAGCGCACGCTCATTGATCAACTCAAATAACGCGCGTTCATTGGACAAATCAAATAACGTGGGCCCATTGGTCAAATGAAATGGCGCGCGCTTCGCCATTCCTATAACACATTTTAATCGTTTCATTCTAAATGACTCCACGAAAATCCAGCAACTGATTGGAAAGAGATGTAAGACATGAAAGAGAGATATGGATGAGGCGATTTACATTGTATTCAGGAGGGACAGACGTGGCAGACGTCGGATCCGTGTAGGAACGTGTCGTGCGCGCGAGACAGTACCGGCCGCCTCGCGCACTCCGACAGCGTAGAGAAGTGCGTGCGCGAGTGCAAGCGCGGCTGGAGCTACGTGGAACCCGCACCAGGGGTCTGCTGCGGCCGCTGCATACAGACCTCCTGTCTCATCGGCGAACAGGAGATCAAACCCGGTCAGTGCACACATCTAACATTTCTTTTACACATTACTTTCATTGATCAGCCTATATAAGTAATAAGTATAATGTCCGGTGTATTAAGATATGAATCACTTCCAAATTATTGCAATCATTTATTACGAGAACGCGTACAATGTGTGACTGCCGATACTACACTGGCAGGCTGATGCATAAGAATGCCACTATCGTTAAAGAGCATGATGTAATTAAATAAATACGACGGTTCAATCAGAAGTCTACAATAATTTACAGATATCAGACTGGGATGACGATTTGAAATCAATTAATCGACACACATTTTTTAAATAAGAAAAGTTTACTTTTTCAAATATCTTTTTCAAAATACTATTGTAGCAGGTATTATTTAACGTTATAACAAGAGTGTGTTTAAATATGTATATCTGTATTTAGTGGTATATAGTTAATGAACATTCTGGTATAAATATAATTTAATTTTTATTTTGTTTCTTTATTGGTACAGGGTCGACATGGACGTCCGCTGACAACTGCACAACGTTCTCGTGTGACAGCGCCGGGGAGGAAGTGTTCGTGACGTCATCGCGCCAGCTCTGCCCCGACGTGTCCGCCTGCAACCCCGAGGACATCGTCAACGAGACCTGCTGCCTCGTCTGTAAAGAGAAACCGATGGCTCTCAGTAAGTTGTTTCATCCTTTTTCATATAAACCTTCTTCCGATCAATCAAACGTCCGCATACATTACGTATTGTTCAAAAACCTTTCAAGTCATCAGCATATAACAAGCATTCACTATGCCTGTAGTAAACTAAATCCTTTATGTACAATATAACCAGTAAAGGTCCTAAATGTGAACCTTGGGGTACCCCCGAAGTAATGGAGACGGGGCATGTCTATCTAAATCTAAATCTAAATATCCCTTAATTACAACCACCTGACTGTAGCGAGATATGTAAGATTTCACTCAACGATGTAGGTTTTCATGGATTATATATGCGCGAAACTTTTGAATTAGAACAGGATGATTCACTTTATCAAACGCTTAAGCAAAATCCATATAAATGAAATCCACTTGGTAACGGTTACTAAAATAACGACCACCGACAAAACTATGCCGGAAGAGAGAAATATGTTTATATGAGAGTAGATGAGAGACTCAAATACTTGCAAGAGAAAATACGTAGGACTATAATTTTTACATTTGGTCTTATCAGCAAATTTAAATATAAGAATAATTAATGTATTTTTATTTTCCCACATACGGTGGGTACTACAAGAATATTTCGTATATACAACCTGTATTATGCTATTTTCTTTCTTCGGCAGCCGGCAGTGTTATCTATTTAAATTAACCATTTGCACTCAAGGGCTTCGGGACTCGGAGCCATTTAAAATGATGGTGACCGTCATTTCTCGGCAGCATTTTAAATGGCCTCGCTCTAGAGCTCTTGAGTGCAAGGGGTTAATAAATGTATGGGCATTCCGATACATTTATTAGTACATGCCGGGGTTCCAACCTACGCATATCTGCCACCAAGCCACCTCCACGAAAAATGGAATAGGAAAGTTAATAATTGCTGTTTAATTTAAAGGTAAATGCGTACCGAAGAGTATCCCGAGCGCAGAGACAGTGGGGTTGGTGCGAGTACACTTGGGCTCGCACGGACTTTGCATCAACAAACGACCTATCAGAGGATTCAAGGAGTGCCGCGGATCCTGCGAGTCTGGCACTCTTTATAATAACCGTAAGTTTATATAAAAAACGAGTGTGCTTAAACCACATGACTAAAGAAAAACTTCTTTAGCTTTATCTATATGTTACCTATAATATTTTTTTACAAATATTTAAATTTATTTTGGGTTTTCATTGATAATACGAAACGTAACTTTCTCTCTCTCTATCTTCATTAACTTATATCTTCCTCTCAATTTCGTACTTCGTTTTCGTAACGCTCTCATTACGCATTCACCAGCTTACTCCCCAAGTAAAGTACGCGTAAAAAATCATGAGACATAATTCACTGGTTTATTCGTGGATGCATAGAGAGGAGTGTCAATCAAATCGGTTGAGTGCCTTAAGCGCTCGCCTATAGTAGTCCGGTGAAGATGCCGCCGGCGCGGTTCTTAGAAGAGAGCTAGATCGGTCCCTAACCGCCCCTGCCATGCTGCTGATACTACACCGTGGGGTTTTAGTCCGTGCGAGTCGGCCATAACCCACTCCCTCTCTCCTTGATTTTTTTTTCAAGTGAGGGAAATCATACATTGGATACACCTCCAAATGTCGTTGGAGACTGGGGCAACAGCTGGAGGGTGATGCCGAGATTCCTACCAGCTAAAATCCCACTTGCCACGCGGCGCATAATTGTTAGCAGGGTTTGGATTGCACGAGCATTCTTCGTGCCCTGGTCACGCGTTCGGGTCGACCGCAGGTTGTTACCGGGTCGACCTACGTCTCGAGGGTGTCTTACGCCCTCGCGCTTCCTACAGAAGCAGCGGCCGTGGCCCGTGTTTCGCTCCATGGGCTCCCATTATGTCAGAGGGCGCCCCCACCCAATGTCGGGAAATTACTCCATAGTTGTAGTAGAGAGCGAATCACAGCGACTACAGAATTGTGTAACTTAACGGTACCATGAGACAAAGACAAGTACAGAAAAAAACTCTCTTTCTCCTCCTAACCTAACCTAACCACGCTACAATATAGATAGTTCGAAAAAGAAACAGAGGAGTATCAATTCCACACTGCGAATGTATGTATATTATTATGTGTTTTGCAGAGACTGGTAGTCACGATTCGAAATGCGAGTGTTGCGCGGCGACGCGTTACGGCGGCGTCGACACGCAGGTGACGTGCGAGGACCGCGCAGTGTTGCCGCACCGCGTCGCGTCGCCCCTCGCCTGCGCCTGCCAGCTCTGCGGCACTCCCGCCGCCCCGCCGGTGTTGCCAGCGCCCACCAAAACCGGTAACTATACGGGCTTTACACTTCATTCATATAACTTTCGAAATATTATCCTATTATGATTTGTTTCGTTATCCTTTGTGTTCTCTTAGGTACCTATCTTTTGAATTGCATTGTAGTAGGACACTAGGAATAAAATAATCGAGTCACTGACACAAGTGATTTGTGACGTACCCATGCTAACATGTATTATGTACCGATACCACAAATGTGTTATGAGAGTAGAGTTTTAACCATCTCTACTTTCAATATTTCTGGGTAAATTCATACCAAATTTATTATATTTGGTATATAGTTGTATATAGTTGGATAAAGTCTTATATATCTCGGCACAGTCAGGTGGTTGTAATTAAGGAATATTTATCATCTTAATAAAAATTTCTGACTAATTAAATGACTATCTATCATAGTTTTAGAGAAAAGACCATAGAAACAACATTTGTTTTTATCCTCAATCCCTTCTGTATTTTGTTTTGGTTAAAATGTTACGTGATCTCATAGATTATCACCAAAAGAACCAATAAATACATAGATAATTGACTAAAAACTCACACGAAATAGCATTTTTTTCATGGTTTCGTTGTTTCTTCTCTCGTACCTATACGTGGTCGCATTTTCATTCACTGTATTTCGGTTCATTACATTAATATGTATATTCATACAAAAAACCGGACTCTATAAAAGTTGGGTTCCAGAAATAACTTAAAAAATCTCAAACTTAGGATTGTCAACAAGACATGCATTATAACCTCAAATTATACTTATCGTCAAACGCTACCTTTATGTATAAATAAAAACATGTTCTTGCTATCCCATTGGACACTTAATACTGCATGACAGTATTTCTTTCCCGCCGTTGAATATTTTCTACTTTATTGGGTAACCTTTAAGCACAATGTTACTTAATGTTAAAAGGGGGATATGTGATTCAAGATGATAACATACTAAACCTAGAAGAATTTACTCCAATGGCAGTTGCCGAAACACATCTGTAAATGCTTGGTGATAAATTTTCAACTCGAGGATGGTAAATAACCAGTCGGGCTTAGGAAAAGCCCTAGCATAAACCACAATAAATTCCATTACCAGCCGAATTTACTAACTTGTGGTTTTATCTTCCTATTACTATCTCTAGAGTTTGTCGATGTTGTTTACTGAATTTAAATATAGGGGTTATGTCTCACAGAATGTTACCTAAGAGTTACGTTCTGTATACACAGACACTTTACCAACTCACGATAATATGTATTATTCTTACTATATCTTGCAAGATGCATTGTGGTAGGACTTTATTTAAGCCTGCTTGGCTAGCTACCATCCTCAAATTCAAAATCTGTCAAAATCCATCCACACCTTTTTCGGTCTTCCTCTACTCGTATATCCTTCCACTATCATACTCAACACTTTTCTGGTCACATGGTTGTCATCTCTCCTCATGACATGCCCATACCATGCTGACCTATTACTATTTAGTTTCTCTGTCATTGATGCTATTTTCAAACTTCCTTTGATATACTCATTTATATTCTTATCCATTCTAGTCACACTACACATCCACCTTAACATTCTCATCTCTGCCACATGTAATTTTCTCTCATCCGTCTCCTTCGTAGCCCAACACTCAGATGCATACAGCATGACCGGTCTTATCATAGTTTTATAAAGGCAGGTTAAGTTAAAGGTAAGTTTGAAAGGCATTCGTGGGCTACTAGCTCTATAAGTATTACACGCAATATACACCTATATGTGCATAGTCCGGTGAAGCTGTTAAGGTCTTAATAGGCCAATAGCGTAGGTGGTTCGAAAAAAAACCTATAGATATGTAGCGGTAGATTTCCAGTTTGAGGATGATATCTATCTAGACGAATATTGAAAGAGGCCTTACAGTCATGTTACAGTTTTCTCTCTATTTTTCCCCTTCATCTTATAAGCTCGTAAATTGATTGTATGATAACATTAATGTAAAAAAACATATGTAGAGAATATGTGTTATTTTATAGGATACTATGGAACGAAGACAGCACCTGTTCGAGATCGAGAGGAATTAGAGATTCCGGACATATTCAGGCGTTTCGGTGAAGACGCGGAGAAACCCAGGCTTCGATAGACCCTATACAATATATAACCTCTAACTTCTGCCATAAAATAAACCTTATTTAATTAATTTTATTAATATATACTTATATTTTTTATAATTGATGTTTTAATTCCAGTTATATCGGTAATGCTGATTATGGCAAGACTTGAATATTAACAGTCATTTATTGTAAAAAATTTAATTTTAATTACATATATTCTATTCAATAATTTAAATAAAGAAAGGATTTCAAAATGGAATTATATTTTTCTAAATAAATAAAATATGAGAAAATAAATGTTTTTCATTTGTCAACCTTTAATTGATACATCATAGAAAAAAGTCGAGGCAGTCAGTAAAGTCATTTTTGGCAACTAGCGTAAGAATAAAAAAAGTTACCAGACCTCGGCTTACCTACTTCCATAGCTTAATGTCTTATGGTATTCTGCTGTGGATGACGGCTACATAGGCAGACACCATCGGTGTTATTACAAAAAGTTAAATACGTATTAAATACTTGCTTTAAAAAGGTATGGTAGGAAATGCATCGCGCTCGCCCGAGGAAAGTTCGTGTTATCCTTTTTTCGCGTCTAACCTTTTCTTACTAACCTAACCAAACCAAAGCGAGACAAAAGAGCAAGATGGCGAACTTTCAGCGACCGCGGTGCATTTAAAACATAACCTTTTTAAATCAAGTATTAAATACGTATTTAACTTTCTTGTAATAACACCGTCTATTGTTATTACAAAAGCGGGCAGATTGAGGAATAAATAATATGGGACTTCGGGAATCATTAAAAACGAAGTTCTAGGAACTCGGTATCTTAACTCTACCCTCCCATGACATTGATAATTTAACGAATGCACGTTAAAACTTTGAAAAACTGCATTTAGTAAAAGACCGGTATAATCTAAGTACTAGAAACTGTAACGAACTGTTCGTCCCATATTTCAAACTTACCAAAACCAGTAATACTTTTTTAGGTAATAGTGTTAGGGTTTACAATAAAGTCCCAAAGCATGTTACCTCTTTGCCGGACTGTAAGTTTAAGCGGGTTTTTATGTTAAAAGGATTTTATAGAGTGGTCAATATATGAACGATGGTGATATCTGGAATCGACTCATATCTGTGCATCCACTAAAATTGATTGCATAGTGTATGGGAAATATATATGTAAAAAAAATGTACCCGATCGTGTTTCTTGGCAGTTCCTCTCGATGACTGGAATGTTTTCTGAATTGGTGGTAATTTTGACGTTCAATAAGTGCCTTATTAGGGTGTAAAGTAAATAAATATTTTTAATTTTGATTTTGCGTCGGCAGTTGCTTTGCATGCAATATAGAGAATTAAGCTAACCGTGTCAGCTAAAGTCACAAACATCTATACGTTGGTTCGACACATATATGTGTAATACCATACGAATGCGTACATGTTTTTAGTGTGTCTACTACATCTACTACATAACATCTAGAAGTTGTTGTTGGACATTTCTAATTAAATATACTACATATCCTTGTTTTTTTATTTATCTTTTGGGCGTAATGTGTTTCAACGATAAATATTTTTTCTTTCCTCTTCTTTCTTTCTTAATAAAGTTTTAAGAAACTACGATTGTTAAGGACACTACGCATTTACCGACGCGTGTTTTCGTGCCATTGAGAATTGCGCGAAGCGCTTTGATGATTATTTTTCCTCTGTACATGTAATATATTGTTAAGATAGTAAACGAACCATTCCACGTATTAACTACTGAACCAATCATCATCAATTTTGCAGCCACATGTCAGTACAACAAAAATGGACGTTTGGTACATTTCATACAGAAAAATACGGATTAATCCCTAGAAATAAGTCAAACCAGTTTTTTCTTAACGTGGTGAAATATATTAATAAGTAACACCGCCGGGAGGCCAATAAGGGTTATGACCGACGTACACGAAGTACAACACCCCGATGTACCGACCGATCGTTTGTTGTAAGCAATTTTCCAAATATTGTAATTACATTGAAGTGTTTCTAATTTAAGTGGCTCGGTCCAGAAAGTTTATAGCGCACCCCATGTGTAAGCCGTTAGAGTCGCACAACGATAATCTACAGTATAGTCACTTATAGAGACGAAGACGCAAACGAAGTCGCGAGCGATCGCTAGTATATTTTATTTTATTATTGTTTCAGTACTAAAATACGTACAAAATATGCCAAAAAAGATAAATTATCTTTATTCCTCTTTCACAATCTTGTCTCAAAGATATTAAAATCACAACTAACTGGTCCTGTTTTACTATTTACCTCACCTGATATGTCAGTTTAAAAAAAATATATAGAAGAAAGATTTTTTTTCACTTGCCGTTATTTTAATTCTTAACATGTAGTTAGTAATACAAAGGGCCTTATCCATTGAGACACGTACAAATCGAGTCTACTTCATAATAATTGCTATATATTACTGACAAGTAAACGGTCGGCCATAATCGGATCTCGTTCAGTGCACTAAATTATATGCTTAGGAAGTGGTGAATTAACATTGAACGTGTTGCATAGGTAGCATTTAATTTTTGTAAGTGTCAAGATATCAAAAGGTTTTTTTCTATAAACCGGCTTAAACTCGTGATAATTCTGCATAAACTTTTGTCCATTATTTCAACCTCATAGATACTAGACTTTATTTTTTAACCTAGACCAAGTTATTTCGTTAACAAAGAAGGACGATGTATTATTGGTGATAATTATAAAGTAACAGACGGACAAACGAATATATCAGAAATACCTACGTATTATGAATAATACGTGTGATGTTCAGTTTATAATGAAATGAAAACAAGATATTGTGTATTGGCGAAAGAAATAAATATAACGAGAAACAAACTCATTCATTTGACATCGCAACCTCCTTGCCGTCAGTTGTTTATAATTATGCTACCTCTATTGCTGTTTATTTTGTCTTTGATCCTTGTTTACTTGTATTCGACAAGGAATCACGATTACTGAAAAAAAAGAATGTTAAATACGAAAAGCCACTTCCTTTTTTCGGAAGCCACCTACCAGTTTTGATGTTTAAAAAGAACATTGTAGAATCAAGCTGTGAACTATACAATAGATACAGCGATGAGAAATACATCGGCTTTTATAGAGGTAATACACCTGAACTACGTGTTAGAGATCCAGAGATAATAAAACGTGTACTAACTATAGAATTCAACAGTTTTTTTGCTCGAGGTTTAAATTTAAACCCGAAGAAAGGTTCACTGTTTCGTAATCTGTTCTTTGTAAACGGAGATTATTGGAGAGTACTACGAAAGAGTTTTCCAGCTGCATTCTCCACAAGTAAGCTACGAGGTATGTTCCCGTTAGTGGCTAAATGTGCAGATAAATTACAAGATATGACTGAAAAGGAGACGGCGCAAAATGATATCATTTACACGTGGAAGCTAATGGCACGTTTTACTATACAATTTATTGGTTCCAGTGGATTTGGCATCGATCTCGACACAATTGCAAAAGAAAATATGTACTTTCTAAAAATGGCGAATTCGTTCTTTGACAAAACTCGACTCGAAATGTTTTTAGTCCATTTTAATGAGATTATCCCATTTTTAAGTTTCATACCGGGATCCTTTGGAATTAGAAGAGATTTTGTTAAAATGATAAACGATTTATCGAAAAAAGTTAGCGAGCAAAGAAACTATAAGCCTTCCGGTCGGAATGACTTCATGGATATACTGCTGGAAATGTTAGGTATGGGTAAAGTGTATGCAGACTCATTTTTTCTAAAGAACCCTGATGGTTCTCCTGTTCAGGTTCACCATGAAATGGATAAGGACGATATTGCAGCGAATGTTTTCTTATTTTTCGTTGGTGGTTTTGAAACATCTGCTTTGGTAACCAGTAGTCTTCTACATCATTTAGCTTACCATCAGGAAATACAGAGTAGAGTTCAACATGAAATCGATTGTGTTTTGAAAAAGTATAACAAGCAATTATGTTACGATGCAATAAAAGAATTTACATTGCTAGACATGTGTCTCAAGGAAACAATGAGGATTCTACCTCCTGCTGGCTTCCTCCGGCGTACGTGCACAAAACAATACACTATTCCCGATACGAATATAACTATTGATCCTGGAGTGAAGATATTAATTCCAGTCCAAGCGTTACACATGGACCCTAAGTACTTTGAGAAACCGCACGAGTTTTACCCAGAACGGTTTTTACCTGAAGCTTGTAAGAAACGACCTGGATATGTGTACATGCCTTTCGGAGAAGGCCCAAGAAAACGTCCAGGTAAAAAAAGATTTAATATCCATTTCATTCATAAAAACTTAAGTTGTTGATTGCTCATTATGTATAATTTAAAATATAATGGATCAAGAAAAGTAATTCGACTACCATGCCATATTTATAACAATTACAGTATTTTGTGATTTACACCTACCTCTCAGACGTCAAAAATTTTGATTTATTTAGTTACTTTTTTACACCTTTTTGTCCCTTGTAGATTATCTATACTAATAATATAAAGAGGTAATGTTTGTGAATTGAATCAGAAAAGTTTGTTGACGACTTCGTCTTCTTCAAATCGTTAATAAATTTCACTTATCAGAGATACATGTTTATAGGATAAATAGCCTCTGTCCACAACTTTGTTCGCGTGGACATAGTTAATTTGGGATTTACGAGTAGACTAACTAATATGGAGCGAAAGCTCTCTAGAGGAAAAAACACCCCAATTGTTAAACATTCTTCATTATTGCTTCACTCCTATTGGCCTTAGCGCGATGACATATATCCTATAACTATTCACGATAAATGAGCTATATAACACTGCAAGAATTTTTCAAATCGGACCAGTAGCTGAATTTACCCCTACAACATCACAACGTCACAAACTTTACCTCTTTATAATATTATTAGTATCAGTAATTAATAATTAGTATTAGTATAGTATAGATTAAAAAATAATTGTGTATTTGCGATGCTGTTTAGATCAATATATTTAATCCCTATCTAATTAAATACTTCAGTTAGGTTTTAAGTATATTTAATCTGAAACGAAGTTCCCTTTAAAGAATATCATTTTAATGCATATCATAGAAAATGTCACAATTTTTTATATATTCGTAAGAAAAAATAGGTTCTTGTTAATGTAAGTATGTTAGTAAGAAAACTCCAAAATTTCGATCTAAATTGTTTAAACTGGTGTTTCCTAAACTGGTTTATATCAATCTCTAGAGGTCAGTAACTACCAGCAAAAATAATTGGGTGTCCATGAAATGCAAATGGGGTCAACGATAGTGGATCTTATTTAAACAGCTTTATTTTGGTTTTCCATCAATGGAACAAAATCAAAAATATTGTAATCAATTTTGGCCCTAAGTCAGCGCTTATGAAAGTTAAAATTACCATCGGAAAAACAACCCAAACAATGAGAAGAACTGACAAGAAACTCAATCTGATTTATTAATTACAATACATTACAGGCTACAATCGTTTTTATTGAAAGCACACAGATAGGTGTCAATTCCAGACATTACCATCGTTCACATATTGATCCACTCTATAGTTGCCTTTTAACACCAAAACCCGTTTAACATGGTATTTGGCAAATCGGTAATATGCTTTTAGACTTTATTGTAAAGCCTAACACGTATTATCTAAAAACTGTTCACATTCAAATATAAGTATGAAACTATACTTAGTCTGAAACATAGGATGACCACTTTGTCACAGTTTCTAGCATTTGCTGGTGTTTACGAAATCCAGCTTTTCAAAGTTTTTGCGGACTAACATTAAATTATCAAGAACAACACGTATTAAAGCCTATTTACGTAAATAGTACCGCCCTTGTAATCTATACTAATATTTTAAAGCTGCTGCGTTTATTTGTTTGGTTGAACGCGCTAACCTCAGAAAATTCTGGTCCGATCTTAAATTCTTCCAGTGTTACATAGCTCATTGATTGAGGAAGGATTGTAGGCTATATCTTTACGCTAGTTAACAACCAATAGAAGCGGAGCATCAATAAATATTGTTCCGAAATCGGGGTTTTCTCTTCCTTTTGAGAGCTTTCGCTGTGTGCTAGCATTAGCCCAAAGTAAATATTCCGCGCGGACGAGGTCACGGGAACCGCTAGTAATATACATCAGATGTGTCTATTTGCGTAAATGATAAATTCACCTTTTACTAAAAAATTGGCGAATGTGCAAAACAATCGGTATCAGGTAAACAGGTGTTTTACACCTAAAAATACCAAGTGGTCTACGAGACAAAAGAGTTGTGAGATTTCTGATTTTAGCATATATGACATTCGTACACTTGTAAATCCATGAGGTATGGACAATTAAATATATACCCGATTAGGCCTCCCACGGCAGCGGCTCAAGCCTAGGTTCGATCCCTCGGTAGGGAGCCCTTGAGTACGTTGCTTGCGCGATACGGTGACACATAAATATACATCACTGCTACAACACTACACGATCAACCCCACACACGTGCACATGAAATTGAATAATTGAATTGAATGAAAGTGGAAGGGTTTACTTTTTTCCGTCATCGAACTGAAAAACTCTCTATTTTCCGATAATAAATATATGGAGGAGTTGTTGAGGCGTGTATGCTTGGTACACATATACGTTTCAACAACTCATACATATATGAATAGTTAGCTAGGTTAGCTAAGATAGGTCGCGATTTTGCATGCAACAGGCAACAGCCAAGCCGAGGTGTGCCGTGCACCCTTGAGCTGGTTGCCAAAATAAAATCGGCTGAGTGCCTTAAGCGCTCGCCTTAGTTGTCCGGTGAAACTGTTAAGACATTGCTGGGTCAATAGCGTAGACATTTCGAAAAAAAAAAAAACAATTAAATATATAAGATACATGGAAAGTTTAAAAGCTATAAAAATTTTATTTGATTACAATTAATTATTCAACATCTCATAGCGAAAATGTTTAAAACAAGCCTTAAATTATTTATGAAATTTTAATCTATAAGCAATTTCTACCTGCTGTCTGAGTTACGCATAATCTCTGGTATAATTCAGTGTGACTGATTAATCATTAACAATTTAAATACCATACATTAATTAGCACATTTGAAATGGAACTGGGCAGGTCACATCTGCAGGCAAGACAATTTCAGGTGGACAAAAAGGGTAACAGAGTGGGTGCCAATAGGTTAAAAAGTAAGCTAGTAAGACCTAAAAAAAGATGGCGAGATATTTTCTATCAAAGATGTGGAGCAGATTGGATGCGATAGGCAAGGGAAAGGGACCTGTGGAAAAAACTAGAGGAGGCTAACGCCGAAGAGGTGACTACAATTTTAATAAGGAAGTGAAAATAAATTTGTATAAAAAAAACTGAAATAAAGGTTTTTTTATTTATTTTATTTTAATTAGCATAGTCGACAGTTTATGTTATCCGGTAATTTTTGAAATATAAATGGTATGTACTATGGTAACTAATAATGTTCATTAATTTCACCCACATCCTAGTAAACTTCGTAGTCTGGTGAAGCTGTTAAGACTTTGCTGGGTCAATGGCGTAGTCATTTCGAAGGAAAAAAGACCATATTCTAAGTAATGGATAAAAATGATTGTAGTTGCCGTTATTCTGCTAGTGAATACCTTAATTTAATTAAATGAAATTTGATGACAAATGTTTGGGCAATTAAGCTGTGAAAACGTAACAAATAAATTTACATTAATATTTATAACCAGGATTACAATGGTCGGTCGGTGTTATCGCAACGACTGAATAAAGAGACATTATTCAATGATAAATAGGTACTAATTAAGAACACGATTCGAAGAACGAATATCATCATGCCACTGTTATGATCTCGACACTATAAAAAAACAGCAACTTACCCAAAAGTAAAATAATTGACGACGGTTTATAACAAATAAACAGCTTATTCTTTAATAATTCTTAACAATATAACAGGTACTGCCTACTGACATAGCCTACTGACATACTTAGATAGTTATGTGTTCAATATTTTCAACATACATCAATAACTAGTTTTTACCGGCTGCTTCATTCGCTTTAATGTAGGTTTGACCTAGGACTGGATAACTACTGGACTGTCTCCTGGATGAAAATAATTTAATTTTAGATTATAAATAGCTGTGGTCGCGGCTATCGGGACGCGTTTGTTAAAATTCATGTTCTCCCTGTTGAAATATTTTTATATATCAATTGACACAACGACAAATTGAACGGTAAATACTCCGAGCTTCTGTAGTGTCATCTAGTGGCTAGTTACAGTAAAATAGATAGATAAATCTAACGATAACATGTATGCAAAACTTAATGTTGATCGGTGGAGTTAGAAGGTGTGAAAGTATAACATACAAACTCATATTTTTTTATATATAGTTTTAGTTAAGTTTCTATTTATTTATAAACATGTATATAATTGTATGTAAACAAAAAAAAACACTGAGTGACCAGTCTACAGTGAAAGTTCTTTGGCATATATGTATTAAATAGTTATTACTACTTTTATTCACTAATATACCTATAAAAGAATGATCAAAAAGAATTACTTATTTTTGTGGAATACTAGACGAAATTTTTTCCCTGCCACGACATTTAATTTTGAAAATGTATTAGAGAAGATTCATAACTACTTAACTAACTGCAGTATGCATTAAGCGTCTCATAGACGACCAGAATTCCGTATGGAGCATTTTGGAAAACGTCACTTTACATATTTCTTCCTCGTAGCTAAGCTCGTCTAAATCGAACTAGCGTCAAACATGTTATCTATTCGGTCGAATCCATACTCGATTTAGAGATATCCTGAACTTCGTTGTATCCAAGACATATAATGACGAGGATGGACCTGTATTTTGGAATTACGCATGAGAATTTTAATAAGTAATCCAAATTTATGTAAGTAGTTTTCATTAATTTTCACTCACGTGCGTCAGTGAAACGTAATGGCTAATAAATTACTAATAAATATTTGTTTTCATTCATTTTTTGTTATCGATTTTGTTATCGATTTGTATAATTAGCAAGAAATCGAGAAAACTTCTGAAATATATGATTGGCATAATTGAGTTGCTTAACTTCAAACATATATAAATCCATTGTAATCTCTTAAGAAATATTTAAAAAAAACATTTTGTCGTCAAACGCTACCTTTATTTATAAATAAAAACATGTTCTTGTTATCCCTAGTGAATGACGTATTTCCTTCCCTCCGTTGAATTTCTACTATATTGAGTAACCATTAAGCACAATATTACCTAATGTTACACATCTGTAAATGCTCGGAGATAGATAGTCAACTCGAGGATAGTAAATAACCAGTCGGGATTAGGAAAAGCCCTACCGTAAACAACAATAGATTCCGCTACCAACCGAATTCGCCAACTTGTTCATCTTTCTATTACTATCTCTGGAGTTCGTCGATGGTTATTCGTTTACTGAATTTAAGTATAAGGTTTATGTCCCATAGAATGTTACCTAAGGTTTAGGTTCCGTATATACGGACAATTTACCAACTCACGATAATATGTGAATCGGGTATTTCAGAAACCCCATAAATCACATTTTTTTACCAAACGGGGTTTTTGCGTTTTTGTTTTTTTTCTACGATAGCTTCATATGTCAAACAAAAATCACAGAAGTAACTGTAATATCAAAGGAATAGCATCGAGTCAAATATCGCATGCATTAAAGAAACTCCATAAGTCACTGACTAATTATGACAATGATTTTATTCAAAATTGAACAGTATTCATTTTTCCACTATAATGAAGGACAAGATGAAGTATTGAGTGTTATAATCTATACTAATATTATAAAGAGGTAAAGTTTCTGAGTTTGTGACGTAGGGAGTAATCTCAGGAACTACTGGTCCGTTTTGAATAATTCGTTCAGTGTTATATAACTCATTCATCGAGAATGGTTATCCTCTCCTCTGCTATTCAGAACTTGTCGGCAACGATTATTCATTGAATTAATGAGACAGTTTATGTCATCTTGCGGTATTCGCTCCCAATAGAATTGTAGCAAATCCTTCAGCTGTTGGGTTGTTGTCGCTCCGTCCAAGTCCTTCAAAACACGTCTTTGGAGCATGTCCCATGCGTGCTCGATGGGGTTGAGATCTGGCGATTGTGCAGGCCAGGGCAATACCCGGATGTTCTCCGTTGCAAAGTATTCACTGGTTCGCCGAGCTGTATGTGAACGCGCATTGTCATGCATTAATCTAAAATCGGAGCCAAAGGTTTGTGCAAATGGGTAGACATAAGGTTTGCGAATTACCCCCATTTTAATTTTCAGCATTCACGTTTTCATTTACAAAAACGAGCTCAGTTCGCCTGTTCTTCATAATACCCGCCCATAACATAACTGTTGAGCCACTGTATGGATGAACTTCCTGAACGCACCTGAGCCTTTCAGTATTTCCGGGCCGACGATAAACTCGCACCCTTCTTGTATCAGGCTTAAACCCGAATCGCGACTCATTGGAAAACATAATTTTATCCCATTGTTCCTGGGTCGATGTTATGCGTTCTCTACACCATTCATATCGACGAGCGCGATTCCCGTGACGTATCGGTGGGCACCTGATTGGGCGTCGAGCTCGTAGGCCGTACTCATGCAGTCGATTTCGGACAGTTTGAGAACTTACATCAACACCACTTGAAATTTGTAGCCTCAAACTTATCTCTCGAGCGGTTAACATCGGCTAGCGTCTTACAGTCAGTTGTATGTACCGGACTTGCCGAGTGGTTGTACTCCTTTTACGGCCTGGATGCTGTTCAGCGGGTTCTCCTGTATTATTGTAGCGCTGCCAAAGACGACAAATAACACTTCTAAGAATACCAAAATGTCGAGATACCTGAGATTGATTACTTCCCGCTTGCAACATCCCTATAGCTCTTTGCATTTCATCTGCCATCAAATGACGTCGCTTCATGACGTAAAGAATATCTAACAATTCAATTTTGTCGCTAACTTTATTTAAATGGTTGGTAAAATTATAAAATCAAGACTAAACGTAGCAATTAAAACGCACTTAAATTCAAACAAATTCGCAATCATTTGAATTTTATGAAAAAACAAAACATAATCAAATTTTTTTTTTTACTACCAGCCAGTATGTCATCAATAAGAAAGAAGTGTACTTACCTACGCACTTTGTTTGAGTAAATACTTAGAAATTAATTAATGTAAATGGTAAAATTTGTAATATCACGCAACATGCGCGTGCAAGTCTAAGCAACATGCGTGATATTACAAATTTTACCATTTACATTAATTAATTTCTCTCTATATATATATATATATACGATGCTACACCACGCGTCACTAGTCCGACAAAAGCCACACAAGTCCAATATTAGAGGCCACGCTTACTAGCATGTCATGACGCGGAATAATAAGTTTATCTCCTGCCAAAAAATACCGCTCAACACGTCTAAAGATATCACTTCAATAAAAACACAGAGAAACATTTAAAAAACATTTATTACATACATTTTTAATTGGAATACATAAAATTGATAATCGCTTCGTTTATTTAAGGTATTTCCTGTGATAGTAATTCAATATTACATTTAAAGGTGATGTATACAAAATAAATAATGGAGTAAACGTGTGCTGTCAGGAACGAAGTGTTGACGTAAAGTCTGGAGGCGTAACCAAGTTGCTTATCGACAATCACTAACGTAAATAGAAAACGGAAAAATGTATGGAGATGACATATCTGAACGCTATATCACGTGATGCTTATCGACAATCACTAACGCAAATAGAAAACGGAATAATGTATGGAAATGACATATCTGAACGTTATATCACGTGATGCTTATAGACAATCACTAACGCAAATAGAAAACAGAAAAATGTATGGAAATGACAAATCTGAACGCTATATCAATCACGTGATGCTTATTGACAATCACTAACGCAAATAGAAAACGAAAAAATGTATGGAGATGACATATAAGCAACTTGGTTAGGCCCCCAGGAACCAAATTAAAGACTGTTATTTAATATTTTAGGAAAAATAAAAATTGTATACAAAGAGATTAGTTGTAAACTCATACTTTTATGATTACTAATGTAAAAAATTTGTTTTAATGGAATTTCCACGCGTCTAGAGTATATTATGCTAACACAAGCAGCAGAGAGCGCTAAAGTCGAATTTGTTTGAATTTCGATACTCGAATGCACACATATTCGTATACAATAAAAAGTCACACGCAGAGGGTATAACGCTTTTTCCTTACGTGACGATTTCTATCGGATAGCTCCTACTGCAAATTCGTGTCAAAATTATTGTGTCAATTCAGTTTTACATATGCATATATACTACAATTACATTAAAAAATAAATATCTGCTTCATTTTTGTAATGTTAATGTATCTCATTATTAATACTTTAAATCGATGAGGTTCTGTAATAATCTGAAATAAGGACAAATACTGTAAGGATAAACTACAAGTAATTTCACAAATCTATGTGAAATGGCCATTTTCAAGTGGTAACATAATATGAAAAAATATATATATAAAGCTTCAAACATATAGAAATTTTTCGACCGATTTATTATTCAAAACAAATCTTTGTATGTAAAAATCATTTATCACATAACACTATATCACAACTCATATTTATTAAGAACCATTTTCTTCTACTACATCTTCGTTTCTCTCGTTATCTTCTACATTTTGCGATACACTATCTTCTCCCTCCCTCTGTGATTCTTCTTCTTCCTTCTGCTTCTGTTTCCTCACCATATCCGACAGGTATTTACACCTCTGCATACATTCCTCCTGAAAATTGTATGTAAATTATACATTATTATATCAAATGTACTTAAGCAATGGTTCTCAAACTTTTTTGTCCCAGAGATCCCTTTCACTGTCTTGGTTAAACCCTCTTTTGATAAGGAATTTATAATAATCTAATGCGTTCATTCAAATTCAATTTCAACAATAATAGGTAAATACAAAATAATTTTAAAAATTCATGCCATCATCAATAACGAATTTTCTCCTGATTGACGGATGGATGCATGGAAACATTAAATTGTCTGAATCAAGCTCAATATTTCCATTGAACTCCATAATTTAGAAGTTATATTTTACCGTCATATTTTTTAAAAAAGTTAAAATTTTCGTAACAACTTGCTTAAATGGTATTTAGTATTGACGACCCCTTTTTGCAGCTTATCGACCATTTGAAATTCCAAATCGATCCCAGGGGGTTTATATAGACCACTTTGAGAACCTATGCACTAGAGGATCAAGTGTTCATAGATTGTATTGGAACACTTTTTTTTTTAAATTATTTAAGCATACGTAACTCACTTATACATTATCAAGAAACAGCTTGAAGAGTTATGATAGTATATTTTAGCTCATGAGGGAAAGGGAAAACACGATTCACATACAATTTTCTTACAATTAACCATCTGTAATTTGGGAGTTGCTTTATACTTGACTGAGGAAATTAGGTGTCTATCTGAATAAGATGTCATTTCTGGTAAGATAGGTAAATTAAAAGTTAACTACTTTTGTCTTCCCGGGGACAGCACCGGCTATTTTCTGCCAGCGGTCACCAGCACCTCCTTTAGGGTACTTGGCAAGAGCATTTTCCAACGCTTTCTGCTGGGTCTGAGACCAGGCTCCACCTCCTGACGTCTCCTCGGCCTTACGGGTTTTCACCTGTAATAATTTAATTAAGCATTACGTTATAACTAGCAGGCCCAAAGGACGTTGTCCTGCCTTGATAATAAAAATATCCTTGAAGTCCAGTCTAGGCCCAATTGTGAATCAAAACCATTCTTGAAACCACTTGAACACACACAAAACTTTCATCAAAATCTGTTCAGTCAGTCAGAAGAATTATATACACATATTTTAATAGGTTTACATATTAAAAAAAACTTCTTATGGGAGGACTTTGAAATTTTGATCTGCAAACTTTTTGTGTGACAAATACACACCACAAATTCATATCAGTATAAAACTATCACAAAACTTTAAAATCCAGTAAATAAATGTAAAGACTAAAGACCAAAGTAGTATATACATGTTTTAACAGTATTAAATAAGTATATCATTTTTTATTTGGAAGTTATCCTTTTTCGCTTCCTCTTTTAAAATAGGTATATCCTAACACTTTTATAAACCGGCGGCCAACGAGTTAAGAGCGTCAAATTTATCTAATCTCTCAGAATTTCCATTATCTTGTAAATTCGTATTCACCAAAGATTAAATTGGTGGCTCCTAATTGGTCTCCCATAGACAGACTCTGGTTGCTTCTTAAGGAAATAAAAGAAACGGGATGCTATGGGATAAGTCTCCTCCTTTAACTTGTAACTAGTATAGATTTTTAGGTGTCAAATAAACTTCGATGACAGTACATAGCATGCCTGACAATCGAAAATACCAATTATCTTTGCCCTACATATGTCACTAAGTACTTACATTATTTGCCAATTCTTAAAGGGAAGCAGATGGGAGTCGGGTTATATGAACTATGGCATTACTATTGTTGACTACAACATAAAAGGACTTAAAGGTCAAAAACAAACCTTTTTTGGTGGCTCTGGTGGTAATTGCTCCTGTTCCTCGTGGCCTGGCAACCGGTAGAAGTTGTCCTTCAGTTTGTGAGCCATGTGTGTGACTTCAGGCACGGGTCTGTGCATGGCTTCTGCAATGCGTTCCCACCGCTCCGTGGTGCCTCCGGGGTACTTCTTCACCAGCCTCGCAAGCTCTGTCAGGTCATCGTCCGTCCACAGGCCGCCTGATATCACAGGTGGTGACTACAAACGGGGAAAACAATGTTCATTTATATGTCCTTTTAATGTATAAACAAGCGTGCGCTCACTATATTGAATCACATAAATTAAGAGCGACTATAAAACTTGATGTCGATATTTTTTTTTCATTAAATATAAATTATTTTCAACATCATATTTCAACATCAAAACAAACATCAGCCGTTTCATTAAGTCATATGGTCAAGTAATATGTGTTTCAAAACCAATATATGAATGGTTATTAATATCTTTTTAAGTAGCCATATTTATTTGCATGAAGATAATGCATACAAGATAATCGTATAACCGCCATAAAGAGGAAAAAAAAATGTCACAGGGAAAACACTCTTATTTTATTAATACGAATCTAATTACATCTAATTATCGCTACAGGTGTGTCAAAACATAGACTTACACTTAGGGATGATCAATATTCATCGATATTGAAGAAACATGATTAGCTGAATAACATCGATGTTTTGAATTCGATAATATCGACACATCGATAACACCGACGTTGTGAGAACGTTGCATGTACTAGCTAGAGACTATAAAATTATCAAATTTGTAAGCCGTACGAATAGTTTTTTCTTTGGATGACCTTTTTTTTCGTCGCTGACCTCTGTTTTTACAGACAATTTTAATTGCTGGCAAAAACATCGATGTTTTGCTATCGATGTTTATCGTTAATTTATTCTATTGCATCGATGTTGACATCGATGTCAACATCAATGTTTTTCTAACATCACTCAAGTTGGGTAAATAGATCATGCTCAACGACCCATATTGGTAGAGAAATTCTCTTACTGATGGTTTTGGTGTAGGTCTCGGGGCATCGGGTTCATCTACAGGGTCGAGGAAGCATTCCCCGTCCCTCGCGGGCGGCACCCACCCCTTGCGTTTCCTCGCCCCCGCACCTGCAGCCTTTGCTGCTTCAGCAGCTGCGGCTTCACGTTCCAGCCGCTTGCGATCCTCCTCTTCCCTATAAATTGAATTCCTTCCATATAGCTGGAGCGAATATTCTAAACCATATTTCGTTCGTCCTGGAACGTTTACTGTGTAACGAATATTCTCGAAAAGTTACGCCATATTATCAATGTTTCAATTAGACTAACAAAACCATCTTGCTCTGACAAAATCATCAGCAATGAAGTTTTGCCGATTTCAATTACATTCCTTGTGGTTAACTATTGAAGATGTATATTTTCCAAAATAAACATTATCTGAGACACCGAGGGATAATATATCTTTCTAACATTAAAAAAATAATTGAACCAGTGGTACCAGATCCCCTGAATACAAAATGATAAAAATATGAAATATAGCTTAAATGTTTAGCAACTATATAGTAATGCTATATATAGCACAAAGAAAATTTACGAAAAGCCGCTCATTGAATACAATTTTTTGTCTTTTGTGCATTATCCTAGCGTTTTATGGGACAAAAAGTATCTTAGACGTAACCTTGTAATATTAGTTACCACTGTGCTAGGTTTGTCAAAATTGTTTCAGTACTTTCACAGTGATACGTGTGTTCACAGGGACAGACAGACAAAAATTTTAAATAAATTACTTTTGGCTTCTATTTCGATTAATAAAGTCCACCTCGATTATAATTTTCAAAAAATAATTAATGTACAGATTTGGTCTTGTTACAGTTTTATTATAGTAATAAATATATAGAATTGATGTTACAAAGGAATCATAAAGGCACATGTACTATTTCATCTCAGTCCACAAGCATAATAACCTACTATGTTGACCTCAGGATTACTCTCTTTTTTATGTCTTTCAACCTGACTAAACACTATTGGCCTGATGGTTCTTCACAGCTGTTCCGTAATAATGGGACAGACGCTTAAGATATTAACCTCCTTGGTAACAAGCTGAAATATGCAAAAGTGGCTATTGTTTTTAGTTTGTCCTCCACTTAGGTACCATCTGATACAGTGCTTTATTAATTTATTGACGTGTTTAACAACTTCAAACATAATCTTATCAAAATTTAAATATCCTTATTATTATCTAAACAGAGTTATTAATTATTAATTTATCATCAGTAATCAATTTGTCAAAAAGCATTAATACATGAAATATGAGAAAAATGTGTAATTATTTATTAATTTTAAAGAATTCATATGTAGGCATGGCTTCTGTATTGATAATGTTAAATAAAAAGGACATGGAACTTTGACAATAGTATATCTTATTTTTTAAAGAGATTCTTTCCAAAAGATCGTAAACAAAATATATATGTCAATGCATGACCATAAAAACAAATAGATAAACCGTTTACATGTCCATGATGTCTGACACTAGTTCCAACCATACTCAACAGTACTAAGAGAATACCTGACCCCAAGAAACATTACTGTGATACTGTCTTGTTGACACCTACCATACTTTATAGTATACTAGCCTCTGCCCGCGACTTCGTTCGCGTGGAATAGATACACTAACACGCAGCAGTTCTAAAAAGGATAAAAACATCCCGATTTTGAAACATTTTTCATCTGTGCTCCGCTCCTATTGATCTTAGCATGATGATATATAAGCATTCTCGATGAATGAGCTCATTCATCTCAGGTATTATATAACTATATAATACTGAAAGAATTATTCAAATCGGACCAGTAGTTCTCGAGATTACCCCCTACAACATCACAACATCACAAACTCACAAACTTTACCTCTTTATAATATTAGTATATTTATAATATTAGTACATATGCTAACAAACTTGGTTCCTCCCATACAATAATTTTACACAAAAATAAGCAATGAACGTAGTATTCGGAAGTCGAATTAGTTTGCGTTGCCTCGTTTTTGATACTTGAAAATAGATGTAGTTGATACCAACTTCCCTTAGAAGTAGGGTACATAACCATACAATAGCTAAATATCGCATTGCAATAGCATTATATTTCCTATGAAATTTAATATAAATAACAAGGTATACATACTTCTTTTTCTGTCTCTTAGCTTCTTCCTCTTTTTCCTTCATCATTCTTCTAATCTCTATGATCGCTCGCGGCAAGGCCATAATGCTCCACCATATGAACCTTGGTATTTGGAATGGCAGAGTATCTTTTATACTTGGTCTGGGCAATTGTTCCAATATCTCTGCAATACCCGTTTCAAAACCTGATTTCCTTGTGTGTTTTTTACCCCTGGTATTCAATATTTGTTCCTGTCAAGAAGAACTGATTTTAAAGTCTAGTTGGTTAAAATCCAATAAAAGTATTAAATGTACAATTTATACATTTCTCAATCGAATGTAAATTATCCATACTTTTTGAAACTTAACCATTTTAAAACAAGTCCACTACATCCATACTAAGCCAGGTAAGTTGCTAGTATAATATAAATAAAAACTGATATGTTTCTTGCAATAAAAGCCCCTAAGAAAAAAGTTTTAGCTTAAATTAGGTTTTATCTATACTAATATTATAAAGAGGTAAAGTTTGTGAGTTTGTGACATTGTGAGGTTGTGATGTTGTGACATTGTGAGGTTGTGATGTTGTGACGTTGTAGGGGGTAATCTCAGGAACTACTGGTCCGATTTGAAAAATTCTTTCAGTGTTATATAGCTCATTCATCGAGAATGGTTATATATCATCACGCTAAGACCAATAGGAGCAGAGCACAGATGAAAAATGTTTCAAAATCGGGATAGTTTTTCCTATTGAGAACGCGAACAAAGTCGCGGGCAGAGGCTAGTATAAGATACTGTGGTTCCAGCAAGTCAATACAAGGAATTAAATTGCTTACTTCATTACTTACTGGCGCAGTGGAAAGGTTTATATCAGTCTTTATACCCAATAACTAGAGGAAAAGGGTTGAAAGGGGGATGAAAAGTTGAATGTAGGTATCGTCATTTTTAGAGCTAAAAGCTTGGGACTTAAGATATAAATAGCTATGACATTCAAAGGTTTTAAAAATTTTTCCCCTCATGGATTTAAAATAACAATAGGAAGTAGGTGATGAAAGTTACAAGGAAATATGAAAGATGCCATTGCATTTGAAAAATTGTTTCAGTGTTAGATAGCTCATTTATCGATGAAGGCTATAAGCTATTTATCTTTCTTCATACTAAGACCAATAAGAGTAGAGCAACAATGTGGCAAGATTCAAAATCGTGGTTATTTCCTTTTGAGAGATTCCGCTACATGTTAGCACAAGCCCAAAGTAACTAATTCACGTGGACGAAGTCACGACAGAAGCTAGTCAATAGATATATTAATAATTTACAAAGAAGATAAAAATAAAAGAGGTTACTTACCGCAGTATATCTCTTTTCTATATATGCTGCCCATCCCACAGCATACTGTCCAAATGTTATTATAATAAACAATATGATAGAGCCTTCAGCGAGACCCATTTTCCTAACATGCCTATAGTAATAAACAGCTGAACGCCAATTTGGAAGACCATTTTTGAGCACTTCATTATATCTGAAAATTAAGAACCTTCTTTAGATAAAACTAATTAGAACATACTAGAATATTCTGTATAAAGTAATGTCCATCAAAATAAAAAAAAATTATATCATTTAGGCCTTACATAGGCACATATCAATATCAAAATTGCCAGCAGTTTCCAAATAAACCCAATCATTGAAAAAAACTGTCTAGATTTATCTTTTTAACACATATATTTTAAATACATTAATGAATATACATCAATTAATTTCTGGTATAGTATTCTTAGTCAAAAACATGGAAAAGTGTATATTTAAATGGGAATACCTACCAAACAATGCAGGATTTAATATGTGGTTAACTATTTTATACTAAGCACAGGACTAAATACATATATCTTACTT
Organism: Antheraea mylitta; assembly: GCA_014332785.1. Classification (NCBI taxonomy): domain Eukaryota; kingdom Metazoa; phylum Arthropoda; class Insecta; order Lepidoptera; family Saturniidae; genus Antheraea; species Antheraea mylitta. The sequence continues at coordinate 3,231,469 of JACEII010000003.1, forward strand.
CTCTCTCTTTCCAGGATCCTTAAGTATATTATGCACGGAGACCAAGTTTCTAAACTGAACATCTGCATCAGGTGAATCATTCTTATCTGGATGTAACTTTAGTGTCAATTTTTTGAAGGCAGACTTAATTTCTGACTGTGTAGCTTCCTACAACATAAGAAATTAGTATTTATTATTAGATATTCATCTCTACCCTCCTACACAAACCAAGTGAAAGTGTATCAAAGAAAAGTGCACATAAAACAAGAAGAAGACCAGTCAAGGGTTGTCATCCAATGGACTTTGTCAATTCCAAAAAAAAAAGAGCCAAGAGCATTTACTATTGAGCCCCTAGAAAATTCTCAGTTCTTAATAAATACTTAATTAAGTGAATGATGAGGAAGTTATGTCACATGTGAGGATGTCCAGACGGACTTATTGTCATATAAATATTTGATTAAGAAATGTGTTCAAAAATACATCATTAAATGTTAGAGTGGACATTACTTCGCAATTTTGCCTAGAATTTATTGATCATTGCCACTTTTAGTAAGACATAGTAGTAATGGTCAATAAATTCCAAGCAGAAGTGTAATGTTCATTCTAATATTGTCACTTTAAAATATCCTTTCTCAAATATCTAACACTGAAATAATCAGCTGATAACTACACCATTTGTTCCTATAACACAGGTTAACATCAATTTTCGGCTGAGTGCCTTTAGCGCTCGCCTCAATAGTTCGGTGAAGCTGTAAAGACCTTTCCAGGTCAAAAGCGTTTTCATTTCGAAAAAAAAAAGTTTAAAATAAGATGGTTACATACATAATACATTGCAATTTTTCACTTTATTATGTTGCTCTCATCCAAATAGATCCCTGATTTTATTAATTTAGATTTACATTGCATTGCATTACATTACACTGCAATTTACAATCAATGTAAGAACATTTAAAAAGAAAATCTATAGCTCATAACACCTCTAGTAACTTAAAGTATGTACTTCGTCGTTTAGATTGAAACATACTATAATATTTTCATATGAGTTCGTAAATACCAAGGCGTTATATAAAAAAATAAGTTTTTACCTGAGAAATCCCCATAAGTTCATAAAAATTCTGGTTTACTTCTTCGACCACGTCAAACACTTCCAAATCATTGTCATCCCACGCCACTGTGTTATGCACTATAGCACATAAAATGAATAGCACCCAGCGCATCTTATATACAATTTTTTAGATAACAGTCAATTTATAAAACCGTAATAAAATTAATAATAATTAGAACATTTAACTACGGTTCCACACTTAGAACGTTTTCTTCGTGACATTTGACAATTGACGGGTTTGAAAACTTGCCAACCTCATACCAGGGAGATGTAAGGCTTAGCGTCCACTTTCCAAGTTAAGTTGAGCCGAAACGGATTTTATATTTTTATTTGAAATACCCAAGTAGATCGCCACCATTCAGTGACGTACTAAATCAGAGGATTTTAATGTCATGGTACCATCATATTATTTGGAACGAGAAATAATATTATTTGAATTCATACTTCTTTCTCCTAGTAGACGGTATACTTTATACTTCCTTCGGATTGTCAGCATATATAGAGTAGGGCCGAAAATCAATAACAAAGTGGAATTTCTTTGTCTATTGATTTCTAATGTATAGAATAGATATAGAAAAATGAATAGAAATTACAGTTGTGCTTCCTCAATTATTTCAAAAGCAATACTAAATATTCAAAAAAAAATGAAACGTGGTTTTTATTTCCTTGCATTTACATACAGAATAATTTCTACTTAGACATCGTAAAATATCAACGTGATTATACTATCAACACATATTTTAAGTACATTATTATTATTATATTATTAAAAATAATTATTCAAAAATAAACTTATTATAGGTTAACATAAGAATATTTATTAATAACTTAGCTGTTTCTGTGAAATCAATTATAGTACAGATAGTGGTGTCAATGTTAGCTGAAAGAACATTGTTTGAGTCATTATTTAATAATATTTGACTTGGTTGTATGATCCAGGTTTCTTTGTCTATTTCTTAGATATGAATAAAAAAGATGCCGTTTGATGGACCTCTGTTGCTACGAACTACGACGTAGCTGGCGAGGTGCCATGTTATGAGGTATTCTATAATCTTCACTAAATCCTACGCTGCCAACTAGGTCTGGGTCATTCGTATAAAAACTGAAACATTAGTAAACTTTCACATATATTTGACCTATTTATTTTTGATTATAAAAAGAAACCGTATTATTGCAAGTCGATATAATAAAGGCTATAATCAAACGTAAAGTAGTCGCAATTCAGTTGCATCAGATTGCCATTAATTTCCGCCATCATTATTTTCTGTATTGATAATGACTAGCATTTGTCCGCGATTTCGATCTTAACGGAACTATATATAGCCTATAGCCTTCTTCAATAAATTAGCTATCTAATACTAAAGAAAAGAAAGGATTTTTCAAATCGGAGTGGACCTTACATATCTCTATCCCTACTTTTTCTAGTGTTATTTTAAACGCTTGAGGTTAAACTTTTGCAAACTTTAATTGCCATATTTTTTTATATCGAATCACCAGCCTAAAAAGATAAGTACCAGAGCTTTTAGCTCTAAAAATGGCGTTACTTCCATATAACTTTTATCCTCCTTTCACCTCCTTACAACTCTTTTTTCGCATTAAAAAGGCTAAATAAGCCTATGTCCTTTCTTAGGCAATAAGCACCAGAGCTTTTAGCTCTAAAAATGACGATATTTCCATATAAATTTTCATCCTCCTTTCAACCCCTTATAGCCCTTTTTTCGCATTAAAAAGCCTATAGTAGCCTATGTCCTTTCTCTGGTCAGACTATCGGTGTACCAAATTTCATTGAAATCAGTTTAGTAGTTTTGACATGAAAGCGCGACAGACAGACAGAATTACTTTTGCATTTATAATATTAGTAAGGATAATAGGGATTATGTTATACTACGAACAGGTAAAACTGTAATAATAATAACTAATACACATTATTTTACAGAAATATCGAAGATCCAATTTATTTATGTAAAAATGAATTACTCTACTAATAATAATAATTAAATAAAGAGAAAAATTTTCTCTTAACGTTCAATAAATTAGTAGAAAATATATGTTAGCGAAAACATACAGGCCAGTATGGAACGATCCCTTTGGGGTTAGAATGAATTCTCTTTGACAGAGTTTACACACGAACACAGATAATATACAACTTTTTGCGCCTAAAAATAACTTATATAACGGACTTTGGAAAAGAATGATAAGTGAAAGATAAAATATTTGTAATGATTTTAATTTGATATTTAATTAGTTTTCAGCATTGAATTATATAATATCACATACGAATTATCATAATTATACACAAAAGCATACTAATTCTATTAGTACAAAAGATAATTAGGTATTTGATCTTGGAACATGGACGCGACTTCACTCACTATACAAAGACAAATCTCTGTTCCTTTTCATTTTTTTTTGTGGTAATGTATTGACTTTGTAGATTTCTATTTGTTAGATTAATTGTTATGATTTCATAAAGTTTTATTTTATTCTAATAAAGTCAAGTTATCAATCTTGAAACGAAATATTATCGCCATATAAAAATTAAATTAAAATCAATTGAGAAAACATAAAAAAATATATATTCTTTAGTCACATTTATTCAGTTTGTTTATATGCAAATTTATTATTTGTATTATTGTCAATTCTTATGACATATTATT
>JACEII010000003.1:3240209-3255676 GCA_014332785.1 Antheraea mylitta
TGCAAATTTATTATTTGTATTATTGTCAATTCTTATGACATATTATTAGTAAAGGAATAACATTAACCTTATGTGTATACAATTCGTAGATTTTGGCGGCTGTTGTCCGGTGAAGCTGTAAAGGCCTTGCAAGGCCAATAGCATAGTCAGTTCGAAAAAAAAAAGATTTTGGCGAAGCAGTTTCAAAATTTAATAATATTAATTTTATCGTATTCGTGATACATTATCTTTATACAACAGACATATTACGAAATAATAATGAAACAAATTTAATGATCACCTAGTGGTAAAAATTCGGCAAAAAATTATAATATTTTAAAATTTCAATATGTGAGGTTTTTCTGCCAAAAAGAGTAAAGAAATTATAAACTTGGCTGTTGCCTGCGGCTTTGCTCCCCTTAATGTAGATTTAATCTATCTCTCGAGCACAAAATTTATTGATGAATGATGATTTTGGTTGAATAAGCGGAATAGACAAGCAAACTCATTTATAATATTAGTTAGGACTAATAAACAAGGATCATGAAATATGACGAACAGTAGGTATCTTAGAAATATAGGCTTCGACTCGTCGAATGTATTTTAACTAATATTATAAATGTGAATGTGAGTTTGTTTGTTACGATTTTACGCCACCTTGAACTTAACCGATCATTATAAAATTTTAAATATAAATTGTCAGATATAGAGAAAAGAACATACAGAAAAAATTAAAGCCCTGTTCCCGAAAAATAGTGAAGAATAAAACTTTTTCCAAGTTTATGTTTTGATAACGCTAAAGTAAATTAATATTTATTGAAATAAAAAAAAAATTTATTGATAGACATCAGAGAATAGGTACTGAATTATTTTTTCTTTGTCTATTTATGTTTCGAACTCTCAGGATGTATTTTGAGCAAACATCATGTTTCGTCTATCAAAGGTCTTCTAAGGTTGAGCAGTGACTGGTTCTAATATATTAGGATTCTAATATGTATACGAGAAACCAAACCGAGTCATTATGATGGATTTTTCACTATATGAGTAGCAATCACAAACTAGTAAATTATAAATACTGTGTATGCACACTAGTAGACTTTTCATTATTTTCCTGTATTTTATAGGCATTCAAAATGACCTTGTGAAATTTGGAGGGGAACTTATTTATAAATCATCAGCAATCAGCAATTGAAATCTACGTACATTTAATAAATTTTCTTATGTGAGATGAATAGGTACTGTTGAAAATAAGTCAATAATAGCTACTGAATGAATACTCTAACCCCGAGGCTACCGCAAGGGATGCAGGGGTAGTTTCTCGAGCGACAATCGCGTCCAATACGGCAGTCGGTTGCTCGCTGCCTCGCGGAAAGCAAATGGCGGTATAAGATGGCGAGAATCAGGAGTAAATTGACTAAGTTGCGATTGGAACGTGCATTGCACACAATATCTTTATTCGGTAAATGATGTATATTCACGAGGTGCCAAACTAAGCTGCTGGCCGCCAAAATGAATTTCGCCTACCGTGCTCTGTGTATCTTAGTGTTTATACATATGCCTGTTTCTGTAAGTAATTTATATTCAAATTTAATATTTTACTTCACAGTAAGATACACTTTAACTGTATACACGAATTTATACGTTTTTTGTGATAATAATTGATTAAAAAAATATTTCGTTATATATTAATGCAGATCACTTTATGATAAAATCCAGTATTATGTTATTAGATAATATTCAAATGCGTTTAAATGTTTATATGATTAACTGCTTATGAATAAATAATCAGAATGGTTAAATCTGGAACAATTCTAGGTAATCAGGTTAAATATTAGGATTTGTGGCATCGCGCCTTTGATATGTTTGACACAAAGATCGATTACCAGAAAAACATGCGCGTTGTTCGACGTTTTCCCGCGCGAAGTTGTGTTTTATTTAAAAAGAAGTATTGGAAAATTATCATTACTGTTTTTTAATTTCATTTCAATTGTTCACATTATTTCACATATGTGAGCGATAGTGACGCCTGCAAATGACGAGTCTCTCTGTGCATTCATTAAAAACGAAATTATATTTGTTGTATGTATTATGAATAGATATACCAGATCAATTTCCTTGCCGGTTTTCTCGATAACTGGGTTGTATTACCGAACCGGTGGTAGATTTGACGTCCGTAAACGCCCTCTCAGGGTCTAAATTGAATCAAATATTTTTGATCGATCTTGATTGAATTATTAAACAAAATAATAATTAAGCAAAGATATATATAATTTTCGTAAACTCCCAAAATCGAGATAAATTTTCTAAATCTTGACAGAACCTAATTATTGTAATGAAAGTCGGAATAAATGATCACATCTTGAAAAATAATATTACATATTTATACATCTTTTAAAAATATAAAAAGGTTTTAGCTACAATTTTCGAAAGTTCTATCAGGTATACAAATAAGTAGATACATTGTTCCTTTAAAACTGAATACCTACACGAGAGATAAAAAAGCTAACTACGACCTCGTTTTATGAATAGGTTCCGCTAGGGAACATAGTTTCTTAGCCGTCAGTTTTGCATGAAAAGAGACATGTAAAGTGACTATGAATATCCGATGAGAATTATTTCTGAAGCAAAAGGCACCCTCAGAGGCTATTGAATATTCCAACTGAGACCACGTTATAATATAGATACCTACACTGTCTTTTAAGGGCCTGACACCTCACTTCTTCTGAATTGTGGGATAATTGTGTTTACAGAATGAAATAAAAAATATTCTTAGAGTTTATTATTATCTATTCGACAATGACAGTAATAATATACTAGAAGATTGGTTGCGAAAAAAGGCAAATCTAACTCTAAAGGCTTTTTTAGGATGGACATACAGATACAAAAACTTAGTTGCTCGCCACGACTTCGTACGTGTATACTAACGGAGAAAATTAGGTCAATTTTTCACTTGACAGTACTACTAACATATAATTAAATAAAATACCAAATTAACAATAAAGTTATATGTTTTAAACAACTTCCTATTTTTTTTTATTGAAGCACGGCAAAGTGACTGCACTATGCCTGATGTTAAGCATAGTACAATCCAAAAACATCGACAACCACCGAGAGACAGATTATCCATCGCTGGACGCCGCTGTCATGCCGACCATAATGACGAAAGTCACCCGGTACTGGATATGCATGATCCCGAAACACGACGCGCGGAAGCGAGTCACTATGACGAGCTTTTTCGCCATATACATGGTGGTTGCGGCCCAGTTGGGCTGTAAAACCCTACCACCCCGCTATCGCCATTGCCTCGTTCGTTGATCAGCAGGGTGCACCACGTGCAGGTGAGGTTGGCTTGGGTGTCTCAAGTCTTAAGATGTTACTTGACACCCCTTATACCCCGAATTCCTATTGTTTTCTGTCCCTCTCACTAAATTTGAAATGAATTTTTTAACCAAATTGTTTAACTTATCCGTACCATGTTTGAAACATTTTATTTAATATTAGCCTCGTTCTGACAGCAACCAATAAATAAACACAATAGATAAAGAATTAGGCACATAGGTCCAACCCAGCGTTGGCAGACGTTCCAATTTTGGCGGGAGATACCGATTTTGAAATCAAAATTAAATGTCTCGCGTGGGACAGGCTCAGTTCCGCTTCGGGGATAACTCAATCGTGCGTGCATTTTGATTTCTGTTTTTTTTTTTACTATTCAGAACACGATTAAGACTCAACTATTTAACGGTAGGGTAAATTTGATTAAAAATATCATATTTTTATTACAATACATTTTCAATGCCTCTTTTTGCTCTCTATTGTCACGTAAACGTAATTTGAACTCAAATAAAAAAACAAATATTCAAAAAGTTTTGATAACATACGTTTTTTTACTATATCCCGCTTTCAAAACGAAAAAAGCCCGCTTTTTCACTCAAAAAGTTCTAATATCTCGACATGGTAAAAAAAATCTGACAAGGCTAGTGCAGTTTTAAAGTGACGCACTCGTATACACTCTGCAATTGATTTTCATATATGTGTTTGATTCCACGTTACAATCGTTTTAGTGAATATACAGAGAAGGGTCAATTGCAGACATCACCATCGTTCACATATTCATCCACTCTATACATATTCTGACACTACAACCCACTTAATATGGCATGACAGTCCGGCAAATCGGTAATATGCTTTGGGACTTTGTTGTAAAACCTAACACTATAACCTAAAAAACGAATACTGCTTTTACTGAGTTTGAAACTCGGGGCGAACAGTTTGATACACTTTCTAGTATTTAGATCATGCCGGACTTTTACAGAATCCTGCTTTTCAAAGTTTTTGCGGACACACATTAAATTTTTAAGCATACCTGCGCGCCCTGTCGACGCTTTCACGCCCTGATTATTAAAAAAAAACCTTGACAAATCACATACCAAACCCTTCCTCATGAATCACTTTATCTAATGATGAAAACCGCATGAAAATCTGTGCAATAGTTTTTGAGCTTATCGCGAACAGACAGACAGACAGAAGGGTAGGGGACATTACTTTACACTATGCAATCGATATTGGGAAGGTTAGAAGAAGGGAGTTAAGATACCAAATTTCTAAAATTTAGTCTTTAAAGATCTCATTCTCTTCTCTTATTCTTTTCTCTACCCTATTTCTTCTTCATTAAATATATTTAAACCTTCAAACTACCCTGATTCCACGTAATTCAAAAATTACAGCATCTAAGCGAGATCGCCTGTATAGAGGAGCAGTGTTCAGTTCCATGCTGCCCTCCAACTACTGCTACATCGCATCAGGACGAAGAGTTGTACAAGGAATACGGGTATCCATGGTACTCACAATGGTAAAAACCAATTACTAATTTCAAACTTTAGTACGAAGCAAAAGAATCACATAAAGCACATTTTACCGCTAGAGCAACTGGTAAACTGGCGATCAAAAAAATCTAGATTTAGAAAAGGGACTGAATGCTTAGTACAGCTTTTTAATACTTTATACATGTGTTAGACCGCAAGTTTCTAATGTTAGATGACGATACTAAGGTGGTAAGCACGCTAAGCGTAGAGCGGACTGGCTCTCAAATGCAATTACTGGAACACACCAATAGATCCTTGGTTAAAAGAGCAGGAGGGTTAAAAGAACCCTATCTACCACTATACTATGAATTCATTTCGATGTTTTCCTTCACCAACTCAGTTGCAAGAATTCGAACCTACGTCCAGAGACGCTGTATTCGAACATGCTAACAATTAGACCGTCATAGTTTAAAACAAGGCCAGTTGTTAAAAAAACATCTAACATAGATGCTAGTTGATACATTTTCGACTTACATTTTGAATTAAGCAGATCTTATTCCGCTGTATTTCATATCAAACAAAATCACACAAACTCACTTCAGAATTTAAAAATAGTTCAGGACACTTGTGGAAATTAAAAAATCAATAATCAAAAAATCTACCCGGTAAGGTTTTTTTTTTATTGCATTTTCTATGAGGTAAGGGTTTGAAGGTTATATATGTAACACCTATAAAGTAATTTGCATGTTTTTCTTTTACAGGCCAGTTCTTTTTCTCCTAGCGACTCTTATAGGTATCCTGTTCTGTTGCATCTGGTGTCTGCTTTACAAAAGACCTGGGTCTGATATTTTCATGTGCTCGTTCTCGTGTTGTTTTCGAAGACCTATATCAGAAAGGGATTCTGCCGGCTCAGTGTACCCACCGCCACATTATAGCCGCTGTGGCTCCTTCCACCAAGCACCACCGCCTTATTCTGAGGTAAGCTTTAATACATCTTATGTTACTCGCCCCACTACCGTTAAATAGAAATTCTCTAAGAGACTCAAAGTTTTCAATTTATCCGAGGAGATTGTTTAGTTAGCTATAACGAAAGTATACTACGTGTATTGAACTACTAAGCTACTTGCGGGGTAATAGGGCTTAACAGCCCGACTGGGTCGCAACCACCATGTACATGGCGAAAAAGCCCGTCATAGTGACTCGCTTTTGCGCGTCGCGTTTCGGGATCAGCCTGTGCATATCCAGTACCGGGTGACTTTCGTCATTATGGCCGGCATGACAGCGGCGACCGACGATGGATGATCTGTCTCTCGGTGGTCGCCACTGTTTTAGATTGTACTATGCTTACCATCAGGTATAGTGCAGTCACTTTGTCGTGCTTCAATAAAAAAAAAAACTAAAAACTAAGACAAATTTAAAAAGAAGGGAACCGTTCATAGGTAATTGGAACTTTATTCACATAGGCGCTCTAAATTTTTTCGAAAGATACCGTAAATTTCTTAGTATAAGCGTAATATATAGTAGTAAACTACTACCATTAGCGATTTACACTTACCATTCTTACCAGCAGTAATGAATATATATATTTGAAATAGCATTTGTATGGACAGTGTGGCCATCTAACTATTAACCTTAAGGATATTAAAAATAAATAATATTGTTACGCCCACGGAGAAATTAAATGTTTGTGTAAAAAAAAATGTATCCATAAAGGCAAACATTTAATAGACTTACTATAACATAGTTACAATATGGTTACCACCCCATAATGCTACAGTAGTAGTCCACTTGTGTATTTCTTCCATTTATTTCTCTTCGTAAACGCTCCAATGTCTACAAGACAATTGTGCCCAAAGATCTGTGGCGCACATTTATAAACCTTAGAATACGAAGGTTGGAATCTCTGGAAAGCTGACACCATTTTTCCATAGATTTAACAAAATACGAGTCATGCTGTTCTTATTTATTTCCTGGTTCTTGGTTCCCACGATCGATGAGTTATCCTTTGTTATGCATATATTCATATGCATTGTAACAATACATTTTCATTTTTCTAATTAGGTTACATCGAAACCGGATCTATACCCTCTTGTTATAACGTACGGAGAGAATGATGCGAAAGCAGGTGGGAACTACTTGATGGTGCAATACTTCAGAAACTATGTGATTCGTGCCCCAGGTAAATCTGTTCTGAAAATTTGTTTACGCTAAATCAGTCATTATATTATTGTCTCCAAAAAGTTATGAATTAAGTTCCCGTACGTAGGGATAATTGCTGGTATGAGGTCGTTATTCAATGATATATCTGTTCATAAAGAACTGACTGACTAAAAATCAGTACATAGCCCAAACTACTGGGACTAGCTACCGTCAGAAATTCCAGATTTTTTTTACACTGTAGGTGAGCACAAAGGAAGGATTTCCTATTAGGAAATTGAATCCCTAGTGTATTTGCTCTATTTAAGTTTTTTGTACTAAGATCTATGAAAATCGGTATTTAGGAGACAAGGTTGTGTTTTATAATTCTCTCGAAATAAATAAATTTCTTACATAATCATTTATAAAGTTACAAACGCGGAGTCCCAAGTGGTGGCCAGTAAATAACTGTAGAAATTTGTTGTCATTGAATTCTCTAGCAAACACCATTATTTCTGCCAAACTAATTGTTATAGTACAATTGTTCTAATTTCGTACAAATGTGTGTAATGCTTTTGAGCATATTATGGCTTGAAGACGATTCAATCAATATTTGTAGAGTAACCGGCTTGAAAGATTATAAACTTAGACGGATGCTAATTCAATTACCTACGTCGATTTGCGAGTAAACAGTCGCTTGCCAACTACATAATCGCGTGAACCCTTTAACATAACATACCTTTTCGTCGAAGTAGTTAAAACAATGGTAGATCCGCTTAAAGATATATTTAAAAAGCATACCGGCGCTTTCAAATTAGTGAAGCTGAACATAACTACTGTTAGTAATATCTTATACCTACGTCTTATCTATATACATATAATAATGTAAATGTAATGTTTCTGAACTTTTTAAATTTTTGAGAAAAAAAAAATACTGCTGGTGTCTCGGAAAAAGTAGTAAAATACATTTCAACCATTTTTAGAAATGTCTCTGCCTGTCGGTTTGTTTGGACACGTATCACTGCTAAAGTACTGAGTTCACGGTAAAACATCACTAAGAAGATCATAAAGCATATCTTCGAATAATATTTAGTCTATATTTCATTAAAATCGGTCCACGGTATCAAAAGTTGTAATTTTAATGACGACTCGACTTAAGTACGAGAGAAAAGTAGACAAAAAGATTAGATAGATACATTCAGATGATTTTATTAATCACTGTTCTTTTACACGAGGCCCCACGCGGACGAAGTCGCGGACACAGCTAGTCCACTAAATAAACATATGTATTGATAATTTAATAAATGCAATAAAGCCTTAACTGTTATTTCTTATTTATTATTTCCAGGCTCTCTATCAGCGACGAGTACTGCAGAATCTCTCAACTCAAGTTTCATTTGTAACGCGGCAAACGAGGTCAGTATCACAGAGTATATCATACTAGCCTCAGCCAGCGACTTCGCTCGCGTGGAATAGTTATTTTGGGATAACGCTAACACGCAGCAGAAGCTCTCAAGAGGAAACAACTCTGATTTGAAACATTCTTCTTTGATGCTCCGCTCTTATTGATCTTAGCGTAATGATATATATATATATAGCCTATAACCATCCTCAATAAATGAGCTATATAACATTGAAAGAATTATTTAAATCGGACCAGTAGTTCCAGAGATTACTCCCTACAACGTCACAACATCACAAACTTTACCATTTTATAATATTAGTATAGATAATAGAAGTATCACTCATTTCTTTAAATCAACGCCTCTAGCGCTACGGGTTAGAACTAATATGTACTTGCGATCTATAGATATTGTATGTATGTATATAGCTGTTTTGTGTAGATTGTACACAGGCTTTTAATAATATCAGTTTATCATGAAAATATGATAATCTAGTTCTAAAATTAACTGTGTTTATTATAGAAATGAATGTTTATTAATTTATAAAGAAAGAGGAGTACAAAAACAACCAAACAATTATGCAATAATTAATTTGAAAGAGACAAGTTGTTTTTGAAATGCAAGCCTACGGAAAGAGGCACATTTTTAGATAGGAACAATAGCACTGCTAGTCGTTCTCAAAAATGACATATTTAGCAAAAGCAACCTTGAGACTATAGTTTTCATACTAATTATTTCCATAAAAATAATGGTTAAGTTAAAAAGGTTCTTAATATATTTTATTGGAACAGTTATATATATCAGTACCAAGTAACGACAGTCGTTTCCAGAATCACAAAATATTTTTCCTGCCAAAGTACTCGAAAAAGCTGGACAACACTCGCCCCTCTACCGAACGTGCCACAAATAGAATAATATCCAACCTAAATTTGATATTTTCCATTATTCTTTAGCCTCATTAAAAACTCAATTGAAAATATATGTCGACTTATAATTTCATTTTTATATATAGCATTTTCTTTGATTTTTTAATTGCATTTAAATTTCTAATCTCTCAATGCTGTGGTATACTTTCAAATCTAGTAGGTTACATTAGTAAGAACTTCACTATTTCGATATCAACAGAACTTAAGGACTATTGTTTTGGGAAATCAATAAAAAAAACGAGTGAAGTCAATTAATTCGTCATATTACTGGTCGAATACATTCGAAGCGAGAAAGTATATGTAATTGCACTCGCTGGCTCGCATCGATTTAATTATATAGTTGTAATAAATATGCTATAGTACCTGAAATCCAAAAAAAAAGTAATCTGGTATGATTGGAAACATATTTTATGGAATAATTATATTTTTCAAATATATTCCTTAATATAATCACGATAAAAAATATTATATTGCCGGCGACAGTAATTAACCTAAAAGTATTAGAAATATCCTAACTAAAATATTTATTCGGCTAATTTCATATTACTTACTTGCATTTTTTTTAAATCATAGGAGGCAAACGAAAACATGAGTCACCTGATGTTAAGTGATCACCACCGTCCATAGATACTTGCAACACCAGGGGGGTCGCACGTGCGTTGCCAACCTGTATTTGGGAGGAGGGTGGGGGAGGGGCAGGAAGGGAAGGAGGAAGGGGAAGGAGAGGGTAGGTGGGTCTCCGGCTCTCTCACTGACCGAACGAAACGCAACAATGCAAGCACTGTTACTTCACGTCGGTTTCCTGTGAGAGGGTGGTGCTTCCCCGGACGAGCCTACCCATTCGTGCTGAAAACAATATAGCTTCAGCTTGGCTCTACCACTACCCAATTTTTAAGGCTACGCATTTTTAAGAGTGATGAACTTTGTCGGACGCTTACACATGTAAATATAAACTCAGATTTTATACACAACACTGTATAACTGTAGTTGTAGTAGAGTGCACAGACGATTCTCTCCACCACCACGCACGCTCATTGGTCAAATCAAATAGCGCGAGCTTTCCCTGTTTCCTGTAACACATTTCCGTCCATTTTTCTAAACATAAATAAAAAAATCTAAAAAATATCCAACAAACGAAAGATTATTGGTATTAGGCGAATACAATCATCCCACCTCCATACTCGTGCGCGAGCAACTACGAAGAATGTGGTGCGGTTGGTTGCGGACGGACGCTTCTACGATCGCTGTCCTCTCTGACGGAACCACGGGAGACAAGGATCATGCCTCCACCTGCAACGTCACGCGTCCTCCACACCCCCGAGACAGCTGCACCACCTCAAAATCGTCGTCGAGAGCCACCGCATGCGTTCAGAGAAAACCTTATCACTTCACCCGTACACTCCATTGTATGTATTTTATTCTATATTGCAAGTTTTATTCAAGTATCTAACACAGTCGCTGTGTTCTATCACCAAGCAATTTTTTTATATTTCTTTTTTCAGTTTGTACATATTGGGCTAATATAGTAAAGAATCTAAACTTAAAAAAACTGGCTCTGGATGGCAGCTGCGAAATATATCAATAGCTGCTTGGCAACAGATTATCAACTTAGGCAGTAAGTCAGGCAGACTTAGAAAAGACCCTACCACTAAAATAAAAATACTTTATTCAAGTTAGGTCTTAATGTGTCTATGACCGTCAAAACTTCCACCGGTTTGGAAAAGAACACAGTCATTGAGAAGAACTGGTACAATCGTTTTTAGTGCATCCACATGAAAAGTATCAAGCGTCATTGTTCACATATCATCATACAAAATATTTCATTAGTATCACATGTATGAGATATTTTTCAGGATCCATCGTTCGACCTCGACATGGAACTGATAGACTGTGAAATGTACGGTGAAAGTGGTTGCAAACCGAGATTGGGCGCATCGCCTCCGGTACATCAATCACCTTCAATCGCAGAAGAAGGGAGTTTGGAACACGAACCATACTGTCTGAGACACCTCTTCGCCTGCCCCTCACCCGAAATAGCAGGCGCATGTGAATCACCCCCACAACCGACAAGTCCTACACAAACATCCAGAGAATCAACTCTCAGAAGACCGAGCGACGAAAAACGACACCGACGCTTGGATACGGTGAAGAAAACCCTTAAGATGAGAAAATCGAGCTTATACGTACCACTTTCCGTGGCCTATCCTGTTGTTAGAACGTCTAGGATATCCCCCGGAACTAGAGTATCGTCCCGGTCAGCGCCGGCGACACCCTGCTCCTCTCTTGTACCTAATCTCTTAACTTTCACGCAGAGAGTTTCTGCATCGAGACTTAGTTCAAAATCGTCAAGACTTGAAGAGGAAAAGGACCCGTTAATAGATTCGGAAACACGTGCCGATCACAAATTTTAATTTTTTGACCCTTTGGGTTTTAAAATAAACCGATATTAAAAATAGTGTAAACTCTTTATTCGAAACTCAAGAGACCCAACTTTTTCCGTTAAAAAGAGTTTCTAAATTCACTTTTCTATAGCACGTATCAAACAAACTTTTTCGTAAACAGATAACGATTCTTTTATTTACTGGTAACATTAAGTTTTAAGGTTGGTTTACAACTGATAAGTTCCAGGTGTTATTATTGAAACCAAAATTTCTCATAAACACTGCAATCCAATCCACACATGTTTTTGGCAATTAACAATAATAAAGATGACTCATTACTACCTCAGGTGTATTTTTTAGAAATGTATGAGCCGGTTACATAATAATACTGAAAATACTGACATTTAAATGGTACTTACGTTATTGACATTTTATTTAATTATGGTTTTTACAGTAGAGCTACCAAATTGAACTAATTTCTAAGTTTTAGGAAGTTTTGTTATGAGGAACGACATTCTAAAAAGCTTACACTGTATTTTAAGTTGATAGAGAAACTTTAGATTTAAGTTTATAGATAGTTTTTTTTCATGATGTAAAATGCTACTCAAGAAGACACATTTTGGTTTATTGTAATTTTAAATTACTGCAATGAGCACATTTATAGAACATAATGTAAGAACAATACTAAAGATTAAACCATTGGTTTCAGAGAGGAGTCTCTTCTAAACAACCGCTTAAAATAATGTTAACGGCCTAACTTAACTTACTTAATCTCAGCAAATTGATGTAATTAATAGCGAAAAACGTTACTAACAATGTTGTGATCATTTGTGCCCATTATAAATTATGGCAACAACCTTTAGTATAAATGATAATTAATTATATTGCATGTATAAAGGAGCTTGTTGGACCATTGTTCACTTGCCTTTTTAATAAGAATAAAGATAGAATTGAATAGTTGTGTGTTTTGATTAATTTCAATGCTGCTTTCCCCACAAAATAAATAAATTAATAATAAACAGTTTTCAATTTTCCAACGAGATAACCGATATCCAGTATATCATTTACATATAACATTATATGTACAACATTTAATTTTCCGTGGGACTATTCGACATATATGAAGAAAAATTTCTATAAAATTTATACAAGTTTTTCGATCCTATTAATCTATATTTTCATATTCGTACTAAAAAAAATTACCTTCAAAAACCAAAATCTAATAAAGATCTTAGGGCCCTTGTTCATGGTTGTGTTTTTATTACATATAGATCCCATGCAAAATTGGTATTCATGTGAGAGGACAAAATGCATGAATTTACGCCTGAAAGCCCTGAAAAAGAAGAGGATTCGTTGATGTTTTTATAGGAAGAAACGTGGTTATAAATAAAAAAACGGTTTTGCTTTACATGAAAAGAAAAAGGTAGATAGAGGTTGCATAAAAAGGTATGCAACATATGTTTCGGGATATCACAAAAGTACACACGAAGAATAAACATAGGCCGCCAATTCGTTCAACACAACATTGAAATATTAGAAAATATTCTGAAATTAAGTTTAAAGGACATGTTTCTAGTGGCTATAACAATTAATACAAAATACTTAATTTACTGTCAAAGTGGTGTTTTTGGCGGGATTTTGGTTTGTGATGTAGTGGATTTTATGCTTTATTCATAATTTTGTGTTATTTGATTGTATATTTTGTAAGATTGGCAAAGTTTTAGGTAATACAGTTTGGTTATTGTGCGTAAGTAAAGTGAATGAAAGATAATACAGCGGACCATGAATTTTGAGATGTTACAAAACTCCCTGGTAAGTTCTAATAAGGGAGCCACCATCATGTTGGAACAATGAACTAATCACACGACAATTATTATGTAAAATGTGTTGTAATCTCCATTGAATCAAAACCTTTGCACTGGCAAATACTTCTGCGGAGCCAAAACAAGAAAAATATTAATAAGATTACTGTCAAAGTGACAGCATATCAGAAAACAGTTATTGTTTGTTTTTGTTGTACAATTGAAAATTATAAAATCCGTCAAACTGTCGTCCAAAATAGATTTGGATATGAGCATGCCCACTGATTTTGGGCCGGATTCCGGTGGTAGAATCAAGGTACCCCATATACATATATGATTTTCTAAATTATCAACACTAATGAATAGAGCGAAATTTTAAACCGATATATTAAAGAATCTTACAAACACAAAAAGAATTTATGATTATGAAATAAATCTGAATGTTTATTTGGTACTTTTACATTACACATTTATAAAACTTTAAAGATTACAAATTAAATTCGTGCTTATCTGTAAACAGTCACATTGTTACAATAAAATTTTATATACATTACATTACTATTTATCACCATTTCTAGGTAAATGAAACATGTTGGATGTTTGGATGATGATCGATAAATAGTACTATATTTTATAAAATTACTCTTTCATTATCAATCTTGTATCAAGTGGTACAATGTTTCAGGGCCTAGTTATAGTGAAGCCAATAGTTTACGGCAACATAGCTCGTTATTTTGGTAAAAAACGTGAAGAAGATGGTCATACTCACCAATGGACTGTGTATGTCAAGCCGTATGCCAATGAAGACATGTCGGCTTACATTAAGAAGGTTCATTTCAAACTGCATGAGAGTTACACAAATCCAAATAGAATTGTCACTAAACCACCCTACGAGCTTATGGAGACTGGTTGGGGAGAGTTTGAAATTGTCATAAAAATATACTTCCATGATCCTAATGAAAGACCAGTGAGTACATAATTTATATTTTAAATTACATTCATCAACCTATTCACTTGCAAGGCCTTTTAAATATCTGATCTTAATATTTTAATAACTTATATTTATCGTTGCCTATAAATAACAAAATTAATACCAAGACTCTAAACAATAAAAAAAATCTATTTAAATGTGATAAGTATTTCTTAATTTATAAGAACAATTAAATATAGGCAGATTGATGTGTAAGGATTGAGTTAAAAAATGTACTTTTTGTTAATAAATTATTATCTTATAACTTCTAATTAAATTTTAACATTGTTTTTAAATCTTTTTTAGTGAACTTTATTTATTACACTAAAATGAAAATGTTAATAAGATATGTTTAGAAATTTTACAAGATTATCAATACAAAATTTAACATATAGCTGTGTACATCAAATTTCAACATTATGTTTAAATTATATTGTAACTTCTTGTCCAACAATGTAAATGTTATATAGGTATTACAAATCATGTTCAGTAACTACAGGCATAATGTTTTTAATATTATTCAATATTCAGTTACTTCAAAACAATTTTTTTTCATTATATAATGTTATATTCATTGAACAGATTATACTATTTGAAATTCACAATATACTAAGACATCTATACTAATATTATAAAAAGGTAAAGTTTGTGACATTGTGATGTTGTAGGGGGTAATCTCAGGAACTACTGGTCCGATTTGAATAATTCTTTCAGTGTTATATAGCTCATTCATCGAGAATGTTTATAGGCTCTATATCCTCACGCTAAGACCAATGGGAGCGGAGCGCAGATGAAAAATGTTTAAAAAATGGGATGTTTTTTCTTTTTGAGAACTGCTGCGTGTTAGTATATCTATTCCACGCGAACGAAGTCGTGGGTAGAGGCTAGTTATATTATAAAAATATAACGGAAAAATGTGATGACCATTTTTCAGAAAGAAACAATATCCTAAACTGTAACTGCATTCTACTTATGGTCTGGTAATTTTTTTTTTAAACCTTACATACAAGTGTTTTATAATTGGACAAACATAATGATTTTATTCATTCAACAGGTAACACTATACCA